>JAUELO010000031.1:4524667-4535130 GCA_032357855.1 Amphibolips quercusostensackenii | reverse complement strand
GTATGTTTTGCAGAGCGTGATTAATTTTTTTTTAATTTAATTTAAATATAAAATTGAATAACAATGATTTTTCATTTGTAAAAGTAACTTTATATAAATTATTCAACTATATTTTGTTGTAAATTAGTTTTCTTTTTTCGTTTTGAATTAATTTTTTTCACTGATAAAAATAACTATTCTTTTTTTGGTTGAGAATTGATCGTTTTTAGTTGAAAATTTAAGTATCTGGTTGAGAATTTATATATTTTGTAGAAAATTTTTCTTTTTGGTTGAAAATTCAACAGCTTATTTGCAGTTTTTTCTCTCTTGACTAGAAAATCTGTCTTATTTGAAAATTTGTATTTTTTCGTTGAATTAAACCGTTTTTTATTAAAAATTAAAACCTTTTTTGGTTGAAATTTTTCGTGATGAAAATTTAATTACTTGGTTGAGAGTAAGACTATTTTGTTACAAATTAATATTTTTTATTGAAGATATATAATTTTAACTAAAATTTATATTTTGGTTGAAAAATGAGCTATTTGTTTAAAAATTCGTTGATTCTTTTTCTGAAAATTAATTTTTTACGGAAAATGTAACTATTTTAGTTCAAATTTTAAGTATTTTGCTGAAAATTTGTTGTTTTTTTATTAAAAATTAATTTTTTCAAGTAAAAATGTAATTATTCCTTTAAAAATTCCATAATTTTAGTTAAAATTTCACCTTTTTGGTGGAAGATTAATTTCTTTAATTACAAATTAAACTATTCAAAGTTTGATTAACAATTTATCTTCTTTAGTTCAAAATTCATGTATTTTGTTAAAGATTCCGTTCTTTTTCATAAAAATTGATCATTTTGGTTGAAATTTCGACTATTTCAGTCAAACATTCATTAATTTAGTGAAAATTTCGTCCCTTTTGTTGAAAATTATTTTTTTATCGAAAAAGTTAACTATTCTACTTTTTGTTGAAAATTCAAACTTTTTAGTTAAAAAATCAACTATTTGGTTAAAAATTTGTCCTTTTTAGTTGATAATTTATGTTTTTTGTTAAAAAATCATCTTTTTGGAACAAATCTTCTGGTTTGAAAAATCATTTTTTTTATTAAAAATACAAGTTTGCCAGTTAAATAAGCATAATTTTAGTCGAAAATCTATATTTTTGTTTGAAAATAAAACAACTTGGTTGAAACTTAAACTCTTTGTTAAAAATGTATCTTTTTTGTTCGAAATTTATCCATTCCAGTGGAAGATCGTCATTTTGATTTGAAAGTTTATCAATTTGGTTAACATTTTTTTTTAAATTAATTTTTTAACGGAAAATTTAACTATTCTATTTTTAGTTAAAAATTGAACTTTTTTACTCCAAAATTTAACTATTTAGTTAAAAATTGGTCTTTTGAGTTAAAAATTCATGTATTTTGTTGAAAAATCATCCTTTTTGGAATCAAACTAAACTTCTTGTTTAAAGAATCTTTTTTTTTGTTGGTTAGAAATTCAAGTTTTCTGGTAAAATAAGCATAATTTTATTTTAAAATCCATCTTTTTGTTAAAAATAAAACAACTTGGTTAAAACTTAAACTTTGTTAAAAATTCATCTTTTTTGTTTGAAATTCATCTATTTCAGTTGAAGATTATCATTTTGAGTTTGAAATTTATTACTTTGGATTAAAATTAGTTTTTTCTTGTGTGGAAAATTAATTTTTTTAACTGGAAATTTAACTATTCTATTTTTTTGGTGAAAATTGATCTTTTTTAGTTCAAAATTCAACTGTTTGGGTAAAAATTTGTCTTTTAAAATAAGCATTAATTTAGTTGAAAATTCATCATTTTGATTGAAAATAAGACAACTTGGTTGAAACTTCATCTATTCCAGTAGAAGATCGTCGTTTTGAGTTGAAAATTTATCACTTTGGTTTAAAATGTGTTTTGTTTTGTGGAAAATTCCTTTTTTTTAAATGAAAATTTAACTATTATATTTGTGGTTGAAAATTTATCGTTTCTAGTTCAAAATTCTAATATTTGGTACACAAATTGATCTTTTTTAATCCAAAATTCAACTGTTTGGTCTTTTTTGTAGAAAATTATTCTTTTTGGTTGAAAATTCGATTATTTGATTAAAAATTCATCTATATTGTTGAAAATGCAATATTTTTACTTAAAAAGTTAGGAATTTGCAGCGGTTTAAATAGAATTTAAGATAGCATGCACATTAATTTCACCTAAATATGTATCGAATTTCAAATATAAGAAGAAAAAATTTTAATTTGTTTGAATTATTATCCAAATTCAGGAACTTTAGAGACAAATTTAGCAAATGATTAGTTATGTTTTTAGTATTATTAAATATTTAATTAATCGATATGACTAATATTTGCAACGTTTTCTTGTAATATAATAATTTGTCAAAGCTTTCTAAATTGAATTAAATTTAATTTGTTTACAAAAATTAAAAATATTTGAATTTTTCCATACTATGAAAAATTATACCTGGAAGAAACTTGAGATCCCTGGAAAAAACCTGGAATTGTCAGGGAATTTTTGCCAGGATTTGAGTAGACACCCTGTCATACAAAAAAAATTAATTTAATAAAAACATTGTTCATTTTCGCACCACGTCTCCTATTTTTTATTTCCATTAATATATAAGTTTAATGCTTTAAAAAGTTTTCATGACACTATTTCGGCACTATTTTTTCCAATTTCTGACACTATTTTTATAATGTTTTGTATTTATTTTATTTTGTATTATTTTTATAATTTGTATAATCTCTGAAGTGAGTCCGAAGCCTGTACTAAAGTCTTTAGGCGGGTGTCAGTAATCTCAATCTTGTTGCAGCAACCGGTGATAACTCAAGAGATGGTGCAAGCATTGTACAGTGCTAATGTAGAAGATCAATTAACAGCGACACAGAAGTTTAGAAAGCTGTTATCAAGAGAGCCAAATCCACCCATAGACGAAGTCATACAGACGGGAATTGTCCCAAGATTTGTTGAGTTCCTTAAAAATAACGAAAGTAACACCTTACAGGTAAAAATGAGCCATTTCTTAAGTCCAGGGTTGCTACAAAACCTGAAAGATCTGGAAAACTCATGGCATTTTGATAAAGTTTTGGAAGACCTGAAATTACTGGAATTTGCTTACTTGCACATATTTCAAATTCTTAATCATTACTTTACGTCGAATATTAAATTTGCAAATTGATACGGATTTATTTTTTTACTAATAAAAATAATGTAATTATAATTCCGGAATTCAATAATTATTGAAAGGTTCTTTAGATTTTTATTGAATAATTATTGCACAAGATATTTTTAGTAAATTAGTCTGCGATCAGCAGAATAGTATGTTAATCTTGAATAAAATTTACTCGATTACAAAAAAAAAGTAGACCAGGAAAACCTGGACAAGTCATGAAACTTAAAATCGGACTTTTGTAGCAAGCCTGAAGTCATATTTAAAATGTATACAGTCAACAGGGTGGCCGCTGGACCAAGAAACCGAGAAATGACAGTGAATTTATTTTTTGACTGGGAATTTTACAAATTTTCAGAAGAAAAATCTATCCAGTCCCTTAAAAGATCATAAATTTTATATCATATGATGTAATGCAATTTAAAATAAGTTTGTTTTCAAATTTATTTACTGTTGAGTTCAACTGTTAACTTCAATTTTGAAATAATTCAGTTCACAGTGCTTTGTTTTAATATATTTTACTTTAAACATTTGAAAATTTTGCATAAGACTTTTTAAGTTAATCAACTGTAAATATAAGTTATATAATGATTTTTGAAACTGAACTGTAGTTCGAATATTAAAAATGGAACAATAATTCATTTTACAAGATGGTTCTGAATCTGTTCAAAACTAAACAATTGATAGATTTTAAGTTAAAAATTGAACTGTTTGAATTTGAAAGGCCTTGTAGTTAAACAAATTTAAACGATGGATTGAAGCTTTATAAAATATTTTCGATTTTTAAATAATTTTTTATGAATAGATTCATAATCAAACGCCTTTCATTCAGTTTCAAATCCTATTCAAATATTGTTCCTGTCTAAAATATTCCACTTTTAATCCATTCAATTAAAAAAATGTTAATTAAAAAAATAACAATTTTTGAATATTTAGCAATATTTGGCGCTTTGTTTAAATTAAGCAACTATAAATCAAATATTGAATACTAAAAAATTTGAACCTGAATTTTTTGAAATAGGCAGCCTTGAATAGTTTAAAATTCAGAGTGTTAAATTTTTAACTTTGAACGTTACAATTTCAATTGCTCAATTATTAAATGTTCAATTCTTAAGTGGATGTGTTGAATTTTAATGTATAAATAACAATTGAACAATTATCAATTTGAAACTTAAAATTAAAATATTTCAACTTGAAAGGATTTAGGTATGTATAAAAAAACGTTTGAATTTCACAGTTCTAATTTCAAAAAAGGGGAGTAATCTTGAAATTTGATTTTTATCCGAATTGGGAAAGGAACTTTCTGTTTTTTATATTTTTATTGAGTTTGAAGCGAGAAAATTAAATTTTTGAATTTTATGTCAATTTGAAGAGGCGCTTTTTTGTTTTATCTTTTTTATTGTGTTGGAAGTGATGAAATTTTGATTACTTATTATTTTTCCGATTTGGAACAAGCCAGTTTTTCTTTTTAACACTTTCATTGAGTTGGAAGGGAGGCGATTTCGGTGTAAAAGTTTTTCTGAATTGAAACAGAGACATTTTTTATTTTCAAGATTTTTATAGAGTTGGAAGAGACGAAATTTCGGTTCTGTTTTCTGAATTTGATATCATTTTTTCTTTTTGTTATTTTTATTAAGTTTCAGAGAACTTTTTATTTTTAATCTTTCTTCTGAATTGGAAGAGAGTAATTTTTTTAAACATTTTTATTGAGTTTTAAGAGAAAAAATTTCGATTTGCAATTTTTTGTGAATTGAAAAAAGGCCATTTTTTTTGTTTTTGAGATTTTTGTCGAGTTGGAAGGGAGGAAATTTTGGTTCTAATTTTTTCTGAATCGGGAAGAGACATGTTTTATTTTCAAGGTGTCTACTCACCTGTAAAACCCGGAAAACCTGGAAATGTCAGAAATTTTTTTCAAGAACATTGCTTCATTTGTAAGAGTAGCTTTACATTAATCGATTTAACTAC
Organism: Amphibolips quercusostensackenii; assembly: GCA_032357855.1. Lineage (NCBI taxonomy): Eukaryota > Metazoa > Arthropoda > Insecta > Hymenoptera > Cynipidae > Amphibolips > Amphibolips quercusostensackenii. The sequence continues at coordinate 4,529,991 of JAUELO010000031.1, read as the reverse complement.
TTTGTGGGAAATCAATATTTTTAACTGAAAATTTAACTATGTATTTTGCTAAAAATTCAACAGTTTGAAATTTTTCTCCCTCTTGACTGAAAGATCATTCATAGTAGAAAGTTCGTATTTTTTGGTTGAATTCAACTGTTATTGACTTAAAATCTAAATATTTTTTAGTTGAAATATCAACTTTTATATTTCTCGCTGAAAATTCATCTTTTTGGATGAAAAATCAACTGCTTTGTTGAAAGTTAGACCCTTTTGTGAAAAATTAATTTTTTTGGTTCAAAATTCGTCATTTTAATTAAAAAATCATCTTTTTGGTTGAACGTTAACTTTTTAAACTGAGGATTTAACTATTCAGTTTTTAGTTAAAAATTCATATTTTTGGTTTAAAATTCAACTATTGAAAATGACTTGATTGGAAGTTAAACTCTGTGGTTAAAAAGTTATCTGTTTGATTTAAAATTGAACTATTTCTGTTTTCTGTTAGAGATTCATCATTTTAGTTGAAAATTTATTTATTTGGTTCAAAATTGAACCATTTTGTCCAAAATTCGCTTTTTCCGTTGAAAATTAATTTTTTAAAATGAAAATTCAAGTATTCGATTTTTGGTTACAAATTGATCTTTTTTAGTTAGAAATTCATCTTTTTGCTTTAAAATTCAACTGTTCCAATTGAATATTAACCATTTTAGATTAAAATTAATCACTTCGATTAAAAATTAACCATTTTGTTGAACATTCTTTTTTTTTCTTGTTTGATGATTAATTTTTTAAACTGAAAATTGAATTATTCCATTTTAGGTTAAAAATTGATCTGGTTCAGTTTAAATTTTAACTATTTTCTGGAATTTTATCTTCTTTAGTTGAAAATTCAACTATTCCAGTTAAAGATTTATCATTTTAGTTGAAAATTCATGATTTTAATTGAAAATTAAAATATTTGGTTTAAAGTTAAACTCTTTTGTTCAAAATTAAGAAAAAAAATTTTTTAATGTTTAAAAATTTTTTTTTTATAAGTCTTCACCAAGTAGTTTCATTTTTAACTAAAGTGATGAATCTTTAACTGGAATAGTTGAATTTTCAACTAAAAAGGATACATTTTACAGCAAATAGAACTGAGAAAGCTAAATTTTTAATTAAGAACGTAATAATTAAATTTTCAGCTAAAAAATTAATTGTGAGCCCAGAAAAAAAAGATTTTTTAACAAAGTAGTTAAATTTTTAATTCAAAATTCAACTATTCCAGTTGAAGAATTAAAGATTTACCATTGTAGTTGAAAATTCGTCACTTTGGTTTAAAATTTTAAGTAACTTAATTTTTGGTTGAAAATTAATCCTTTTTAGTTCAAGGTTCAACTATTTGATTGAAAATTTATCTTCTTTAGTTGAAAATTCAACAGTTTAGTTGAGAATTTATCTATCTTGTTGAAAAGTCGTATTTTTTAAAGAAATTTAATCTTTTTGTTTGAAAATTCAATATTTTTACTTGAAAAGTTAGGAATTTGAAGAGCTTTAAATTGAATTTAATATATTATCCACATTAACTTTACTTGAATATGCATTGAAGTGAAAATTTAGTTCAATTTTTATTCAAATTCATGTACTTTAAGTACAAGTTCAAGAATCTATTAATTTTTTTGTGTTATTAATTTTAAACCTTTCTGAATTAAATATATTAATTGAATCCCTAGAAACTTGTGACTTTAAGAAATGACTTATCCTTTAATAAAGTTACTTTCTCAAATGACAAAAAAAAGTTATTTAATGTTACATATGAATAGTATTATTTTTACACATTTAAATATTTACGAAGATTGAAAAAAAAACGTTATTCATAGTAAACTTGTTTTAAAATATTCGAAATACTTAAATGGTTCCGTACTATGAAAAATTACACCTAGAAAAAACCTGGAATTGCCCGGAAATTTTTTTCAATGTTTAAGTAGACACCCTGATTTCGCAAATTTGTATTAATGTTAGTTGAAAGGGTAGATTAGTTTTAACTTAGAGCATTTAAAATTGTAGCCTCTATTGATATATTTTAACCGTAAATCTTTGAACTATTCAATTTATAAAAGTTAAAAATTAAAAATTTTACAGTTTAATGGCATTTAATTTTAAATTATTAATTTGCAAAGAGTTAAAAGCTTCAATTTTGTACGAGTAAAATATTGAGCATTTGAATTAAAAATTTCTTAATTAAAATCTTTTGAACTCAATTTAATAAGTTTAAAATTCAAAAGAGTTCTACTTTGAGTGATTTAATTTGCAGTTGAGTTTTGATTACTTAAAATGAAAAAAAATCAGTTTTAAGCGGATAAGCGGACCGGTAAAAAGCGGGAATTTTAGTCCTCGATTAAAACGGCTACCCTGGATTGATATTGAAATGGAAATATGAACTGAAACTTATTTTCATTACAGTTTGAAGCCGCTTGGGCGTTGACAAATATTGCGAGTGGAACATCTCAGCAAACACGCATCGTGATAGAAGCCGGTGCAGTGCCTATGTTTATAGCGTTGCTCGGCTCTTCAGATTACGCAGACGTGCAGGAACAAGCTGTATGGGCGTTGGGAAACATCGCGGGAGATAGTCCTGAATGTAGAGATCATGTACTCAACAGTGGCATTCTTATGCCTCTTTTACAGTACGTCATTAGTTTCGTATTTTAAAAACAAATGTTTTAAAAGAATTTCAGACCTCACAGACCGATCCATATATTCCCTAATGTAGCCTATATTCAGTTAAGGTCCCTAAAGCACCCTATTTTTCAAGATTTGGTCCCTATGGTACCCTGTGTGCAGCCCATAATGTAACTTCTAATATTGTCACTTTTCTTTCAATAAATTAACTCTTGGGTTAATATACCTATTTCTGAATTGTCTTGAATTCTTTTGAAACATTTTAGGGAATTTAAAAAGATTTCAAGGAATTATTAATTACTTTCATTAATTTGAAGAGATTTTAAAGCTCTCAGTGAATTTTAATATATTTTCCAGGATTTAAGGAAATATCATCATAGAATTTAACAGGGTTTTATAATCTTTTAATACATTTCAAAGAATTTATTCACGACTAATGAGTTATTTCGTAGAGTTTTAAAGATTTGTAGAGGCTTGTGATTCATCCTCAATTCTTATTAATTTATTCTGAGTTCTTTTAAATTCTTTTGAATTCTTTTAATTCACTTGAATTCTTCCAAGTTTATTCAATCATAGTCAATTCAATGGATTTTTTTAATTTTCAAAGTTTTTATTGAATTGAACCTAAGGATCGATTGATAAAATTGTCAAAGGATTTGAAATTTTTTCAAGAGTTTTAAAAAATGTCTAGGGATTTTAAAAGATTTTAATGGATTTAAAATATTTTAGGTTATTTTAAAAGATTCCAAGTAATTTTTAATTTAGTTCAGTAGTTTAATGGGATTTCAAAGGATTTGGAATATTTTACGGAAGTTTAAAAGATTCCAATACATTAATTTCAATAATTTGAATGGATTTCAAAACGTTTGAAATAATGTAGGATAATGCATTTTCTAGAATTTCGGAAGATGTGGAACAATTTTATAGCACTATAAGGTTTTAATATATTTAAAAAAAAATTCACTGGATTTCATAAGGTTTCTGAGAATTTAAATGATTGTAAGGGATTTTTAATGCTCTCAATGTATTTTAATAAATTTTACAGGATTTCAGAAATTATCGACAGATTTCATAGAATTTCGCGGGATTTAATAATATTTTACTGGATTTTACAGGATTTATTTAAGAGAAATAAGATATTTCGTAGGGTTGCAAAGATTATAAGAGTTTTGACATTAGGCTTTGAATTTCACTCTGAATTCTTATTAAGTTATCCTGAATTCTTTCAAATGCTTTGGAATTTTTCAATGTACTTTCATTATTCTAAATTCACTTAATTCAGTGGATTTTATTACTTTTTAGGAGTTTTTATTTATTTGGTCCTGAGAATCAATTGATAAAATGATCAAAGTATTTGAAACATTTTAAGGTATTTTTTCAAATTCCTTGGAATTTTCAAGAGCTTCAAAAAAATGTCGAGAGATTTTAGAAGGTTTTACAGGATTTTAAATATTTTAAGCTATTTTAAAAGATTACAAAGAAACTTTTAATTGATTTCAGTAATTTAATATGATTTCAAAGAATCAAATATTGTAAGGTATTTTCAAAGATTCTCAAGCATTTTTAAGAGATTTAAAAAATTACAAGGGATTTCATAAGATATCAAAGGATCTTAAATATTTTAGGAACTTTTAAACGATTCCTAGAATTTTTTTATTTATTTCAATAGTTTAAAGGCGTTACAAAGACTTTGAAATATTTTAGGGTATTTTAAACGATTCCAAGATTTTTTATGAGAGATTTAAACAATTTGAAGGAATTTTCAGGGGTTTTAGTAATTTTAAGCAATTTTAATATTTTAGTGGATTTCAAAGAATTCATTCACAAGAAATGAGAGATTTCCTAGGGTTTCAAAAATTTCAAGAGATTTTCAAATATTTTTTGCAATTTATTTGGAATTTGCCATGAACTGTTATTGATTTATCCTGAATTCTTTAAAATTCTTTATAATTCTAAATTCACTCAGTTCTACTCAATTCAATGAATTTTTTCATATTTTTGAATTGTTTTTAATTCAGTTGATTGCTTTTTAAATTTAGTTTGATTTTTTATGAATTTCATCTAATTCTTCTCATTTCCTTTAAATTTATCTAAATTCACTCAAAATTTATTGTAATCAATTTAATTTTTTTGATTTTTAAAATTGCTCAAATTAATTTGAATTAAACTGGAAAGTTATGTTAGAAATTAGTAGTGTTTCAAAGATTTGAAGAGGATACAATTTTTTTAAATTCACCCTGAATTCCTTTGAAGTTTTTTTAATTTGTTTAATTTACTTGAATTCTCCTAAGTTCACTCAATTCTATTTAATTCAATAAATGTTTAAAAAGTTTTTTATTTTATTGATTCTAAATTGTTTTTAATTGATTAGAATTTGTTTTAATTCACCTTGAATTTTTATGAATTTCATCAAATTCTTCTCGTTTATCTTAAATGCCTCTAAATTTTTTCCAATTTTACGTAAATCAATGTAATTTCTTTGATTTTTTACATTTTCTCCAATTCATTGTAATTCTTTTGAATTCAACTTGAATTTTTTTGAAATCTTATGATTTTATCCTGAATTTGTTACACTTTGATCGGGAAAAAAGTACCCTATGAGCGTGACAAAAAGTACCCTTTGGTCCTTATATTTTATGCCATAGGTACTGTGAGGCCTGGAATTTGTAATATATACAGGATTGCAG
>JAUELO010000031.1:4502991-4513265 GCA_032357855.1 Amphibolips quercusostensackenii | reverse complement strand
CAACCTACAAAGATAAATTTTTAACTAAGAAGACTAATTTTCTTCCAAACGATGAATTTTCAACACATTACATGAATTTTCAACCAAATAGCTTATGTTGAAAAAAATTTGAACTAGTTGATTCTCACAAAATAGTTGAATCCTCTAACAAATGAAAAAATTTTCAACAAAGAGGTTTTATTTTCTATGCAAAAATCATGATTTTCAAGAAACAGGTAAGTTTTCAAGCTGAAAAGTCGATTGTTTCAGAAGAAGGTTAACTTTTAAGCCCAAAAAGATAAATTTACAACAAAATCGTTAATTTTCAACCAAAAAAGGTTGATCTTAAACGAAATAGTTTAATTTTGGAAAAAAAATTCAGTTTTCGACAAGAATTATATCTGTGGATCATGAGTTACAAAAATTAGGTTAAAAAAATTGTAAGCTGTTGAATTCATTAAAAAAATAAAAATAAAAAAAAGGTGTATTCTTGACCAGAAAAATGAATTTTTAACAAAAAAGATTCATTTTCTCCCAAAAAGACGATGTTTTAACAAAATGCTTGAATTTTTTACCCAATAGTTTAACTTTCAACAAATTGTAGTTGAATCTTAAACCAAGAAAGATGATTTCTTTACCAAATAGTTAAATTTTCAACCAAAAATATTAATTTTTTAGAAAGAAGATTAATGTTCCAAAAAAAAGAAATTTTAAACAAAATACGTGAATTTAATATTAAATAGTTTCATTTTCAAATAAATATTTTCGTTTGTAATCCAATAGTAAAAATTTTGACAAAAAATATTAATTTTTAATAAAAAAGTATTTTGTTAGTCATTAATAAATTAATTAATTTAAATTGAATGTTTTTTCAATTCACAGTTTCCAAATTAATCAATTAATTTATTAATTCAAAATTGATGCAAGAATATAAAAGACTCCTTTATTCGAGAAGAATCGATTGACCTATAATATAAATATATTTTACTAAAGAGTAAAGAAGCTATGGCCATTCATATTGTATTAAAAACCGATTTTTATAGTAATTATTTTCTTATCTGCATAATTAATAGTTTATGTGAAAATAGAAAAATATGCTTATTTAAGACTAATTGATTGATCTATAATATTGACACATTATATTAAAGAGTAAGAAAGCTGTGGCAACGCATAATATTTGAAAATACGGTTTTTTGTAGTAACCTTTTTTCTTAAATATAATTCAAAGTTGATGCAAAAAGATTAGAGATTATTTGGTATGATACGAATTGATTGACCTACAATATTAATACATTTTATTAAAAAGTAAGGAAGTTATCATCATTTAAATGTCGTTTATGTATCTTTGGTTATACTAAAAATTGATTTTTAGAGTACAAATTTTCTCATTCTTATAATCTGAAGTTGATGTAAGAATAGAAAAGATGTGTCGATTCGAGACGAATCGATTGCTTCATATTATTAATACATTTTATCAAAGAGTGAGGAAGCTATGGTAATGCATAATATTTGAAAAACGGTTTTTATTGTAAAACTTTTTTCCTTAATATAATTAAAAATTTATGCGAGAATGGAAAAGATTCCCTGATACGAGGCAAACCGACTGACCTATATTATTAGTACACTTTTTTAAAGAGCAAGGAAGTGATGCTCATTTGTAATATTTTAAACATCTGTTTTAAATAGAAAAACTTTTTTCATCAACATTATTTGAAGTTGATGCATAAATAGAAAATACTTTTTGATCATAAATTTTTAAATAAAATAATTCTGACAATTTGTGTACAAAAATTATAAAGCTGAAAAAGGGATAGTGAGTGACAGAATTTTCCCCTTCCCTTTTTCACCTGAAAAAATTACCATTTTAAACACAAAATTTGATTTGCCTTAGTTGTCATTGTATTTTAAAAGTTTTTTGTGTTATTTCGTGATTTTGTATTTTTTGTAAATTTTTGTTCTTAAATTAATCAAGATAAAAACTTTAGTTTGCTTATCATATAAAAAATCACTAATGCTTCCTCTATGAGGAAGCAAATACATTTGCATACGGGAAGCAAAGTGCTAGTGAAATAAGCACGCATAAATATAAATACAAATAAAGTGGAAACGTTCGAGATCGAATTTGAAGCTAGTTTTGAGAAATTTGTGTGATTTTTTCTTAAGGAACAAATAATAAGTAAAGCTTTCTCAAATAAAAACCGTAAATTTCGCATAAAAAAAGTTTCCACGTGATTAATATTAATTGACTTTCCCTACCCTTTTAGATTTTAAAAAATGTGTAAAGGCATCATTTTTTTTAATTCTTCGTTTTATGTTCAAATCACGTAAAAAATTCAAAAAGCAAGAAAAATGTCTACAAATTTACAAAAAAAAAAAAAAAAAAAAAATAGAACGTTCTAGCATAAATAAAGCTAAATATTTTTTCTTGAGAATAATATCTTGTCCCCCAGACATTCTACATGAAAGTTTTATGAACATGAATACAAGCAGATTAAATTATCTTTAAAATTGAAAAAAAAAATAATCCTAGCTTTTACAGAACATCAGTTATAGTCTCTTATAGCAGGCAGTTTTTTGTGAAAGCTTAAATATAGATCGCATTTTTTATTTAAAACTTATATCTTATGTATTGAATCAGTGCATTTTAATATTTTCTTTGATGTTTATGCTTTTGAAAGAAAGTCGTTATGAGTCAAGGCTTAAAATTGTCATTCAGAGAAAATTTATAGATCCTTTATTGTTACTTTATAAATTTCTAATGTACTTATACAGTAAATGAGTTTTTGCATGGAATTTGTGAATAAGAATCTCACTGAGTTGTCAGGTTAAAAAAAACCATTACAATAATTCGATAGATCAATTTGTAAAAAGAATTCTAAAAAAAACAGCCTGCTAGATGATACTATATCTGATGTTCTGTAAGAACTAGAATCAATTATTGCTTTTAGTTTTGAAGATAATTTTATCTGATTTAATTCATTTTTATACAACTTTCATGTAGAATGCATAGCGGACAAGATATTATGTAAAAAGAAAAATAGCTTTTTTTGGACGCAAAATTTAAGGTTCTTATCAGAGGAAACTTTACTTATCACTTGTTTCTTTTGAAAAAAATCAAATGAATTGATCACAAAACAACTAATATCGAGTTATTTTTTAGGGTCAGCTTCTTATGAATATCAAAACATATAAAGTTACTAAATAGATTAAGTTATTTTGAATAAAAATAGTGATAGCTGCGATATAACCTTTTATTCGTTGATATTCTTTTTTTTAGGGTTCCTTTTTAGTTCTTTGAGATGGCTATTAGCTTGTGCCGATGTTTTTAACTGCACATGTGCCGAAAAGCGCAGGTCTATTTAAAGTCAATAAATACTATAAATAATCATACAGATAAATATTAACAACATTTTTTCATTTTTTAAGAACAAATTAAAGTAAATGATGAAAATACTTGACTTAAAAAAATTATATTAACGTAATATTGCAAGTTTATATTATAAAATTTTAAATATTTCCGCGCTTTTTTGCTACATGCGCAGTTGAAAATATCAAATTTTCAAGATAACCTTAAAAACTGTTATGTTTCATGTGCACTACCTTTCTTTCAAGTGTGATTAATGTCTATAATTTTAGTTAGTTAGTAGCGAAAAAAAGCTCTATCAGAACCGTTTGGATCCATAGTTTGGGTTTGTTTTGAAACCTTTTGTCATTTAAGGTTCCTTTTAATCAAGCGAGGTTCCTTTTTGTTGCAGCTCGTTTAGAACAAAAAATTGATTTTGATAGAAATCCCAGTTTTTTCTGTGTACTAGAAACGCACTAAACGTAAATTTTTGTACCGTACCAATACAAAAAGCTTGCTTTACCGACCGGATTGAAAATAATAATATTCAATAGTTTCTTGAACGTAGCCTAGAAGATAAATGGCTGTTTTATATTATCCCCTTTTTCCCATTTTTTAAATTAAAAATTTAATTTCGCTGATGCAAATAAATATATTCGTCTACGGCGAGGACCAAAAAATGTTAAATGTATTTTTTTTAGATGTCTAAATCATTTTTTTAAAATATTTTTGTTTTCCAAGATTGTGGGCCAAAAAAACTTTAACATACTTTGCTTAGCTTCTTAAACAGGGTGTCCAGCGACCTTGAGAACCTTGAAAACCTGGAATTTTCCTTGAACTTTTTTTAAACCTTTAAAACCTGTAAATCTCCTTAAATTTTTCGCGAGTTCCTTAGAGTTTATTTTTTTTTGCCTTTAAAACAGTAATTTCACTGAAATGCGAAAAGTAAATTAAATTTTTCAGTCTATTATGAAAGAAACATCTCGTTTAGAAAAAATCATGCTACTGAAAAGTTTTTTATTTATCAAGATATAAATTATCCTTTTTTACTACATAATAAAAAAAAAATTGAAGGCACTTTTTGTAGATTGTATGAATTATTTTATGAATTCCAAAAAACATTCTTTAATATTGTAAATAATTCTGCAAGTTTTTAACTTCTCCGCTAATATAGAATATTTCAGAAATTAAGAAAAAACTTTGTTGTTGTATTCAACTTACAATTCATGAAGATTATAAGTTAAAAATTTTAATGTTTATTTAGTTTCAGAATTAGATTTCAGAAAGTTACCAAATATTTTCAAAGATTTTAAAAACATTTTGAAACTTTAAAATGTCATGGATTTCAAAAGATTTTAAAACATTTTAGAAGATTCAAAAGTTTTCACAAAAATTTTCCAAGGATTTCAAAAATTTCATAAAGATTATAAAGATTTCAAAGATTTGAAAAAAAACATATTTCAGATTTCAAACATTTTGTAAAGATTTTAAAAATTTCATAAGATTTCAAGGATTTCAAAGAAAAGGACATAGTAAGCCATATTTCTCAGATTTAAAAAAATTTCAAGGATTTCAAACGATTAAAAATTTTTTTAGGAGATATCATAAGATTTTACAAAAGTTTTAAAGATTCCATAAAAAATACATAAAGATTTCCAGAGAAGGCAAGAATTTTAAAGATTTCAACAAGGGTACATAGCTACATACAGTACACTTGATTTCAAAACATTTCAAAGATTTTTAACAATTATTATTTTTTTTAGCATATTATGAGACATCACAAAGATTTTTTATATTCCAGTAATTTCAAGCGAATGCAAAAGATTTCATAAAGACTTCACACATATTTTTAATATTTCAATAATTTCAAACGAATACAAAACATTTTTGAAAGATTTCACAAATATTTCAAAGAATTCATAAATATTTTTAAACATTTAAGACATTTTCAATTATTTCAAAAAGTTTCAATAAATTTGAAAAGATTTTAAAAGATTTTAAACGAACAAAAAAGATTTTGCAAAAAAAGGCTAAAGATGGATTTCAAAAATGTTTCAAAGATTTCAAAAGATTTTAAAAAATTTCACTAAGTTTTCATAGATTTCATAGCTTCTAAGGACGTAAAAGATTTCAACAAGAGTTTAGTACAACAGATTTCAAAAATTTAAAAAAATTTTAAATATTTCTATTATCAAATTTTTTAAACAGATTTGAAAAGAATTAACAAATATTGCAAATATTCCAGTGATTTTAAACGAATACAAAAGACTTCATATAAATTTCACAAATATTTCAAAGAATTCATAAATATTTTAAAATATTTTAAGAATTTCAAGAATTTCAAAACCCTTCAATGATTTTTAACGATTTCAAAAGGTTTTAACCATATTTATAAGATTTGAGAAGGTTTTAATGATTCCAAACGAATAAAAAAGATTTCACAAATATTTGTAACATTTCATGAAGATTTACAAAAGAAAATTGATATATTTGGGTTGAAAGTTTCACTGTTTTTCTAGATAATTAGAATTTTAGTTGGAAAATTCAACTATTTGGCTGAAAACTTAATTATTTTTTCAGAAATTGAACTATTTAGACGGAAATTTAATTGCTTTGTTCACAAAATCATTCCGTTTTGTTGAAAATTAAAAATTTTGGTGAAAATTTAACTGTTCTGTAGGAAATTCGTCTTTTTGGGTTAAAAATGATTCTTAGCTAAAAATTCGTCTACTTTGATAAAAAAATTGAACAGTTTGGTACACAAATTAATTTTGTGTTTAAAATTTATATCTTTGGATGAATCCTTCGACAGTTTTTTAAAAATAAAATTTGCCTTAGCTCAAAAATTCAGAGATTTAGTTGAAATTTATTTTATTTTTTGGCTAAAGAATGTTTCTTAATTTAAAATTCGTTCACTTCGGTAAAAAATTAAACTATTTAGTGAAAATTCATATTTTCGGGCTGAAAATTCTGTTGTTCTAGAAAATTTTCCTTTTAGCTTAAAAATTTAGTGATTTTGTTAAAATTTGTTTTTTTTTCTACTGAAAAATTATTTTTAGCTGAAAAACATTTATGAAGATTTCAAAAGATTTTAAAGACTTCAAAGGAAGACAAAAGATTTCATAAAGGCGAATTATGTTCGCAAAAAATTAGCCTCAATCATTTAAGGACATTTATTATATTTTGGACACAAATTACGTTTAACTATTATAATGACATGACGTGATTATGTTTTATTCGTCAAAATATTAAATTTTCATACTGTAAGAATTGCCATTAACGTTGAAAACTTTATATTTCTGCTAGCGAATCTTCTTTTCTTTCGTTGTCAAAACTGTTTTTTGTATAATTTTACTTTCACAGTGTCAATTTTCAAAATTTCATCAAGCAGCACTATATATATATATATTATAAAATAGTTTTATTTACTAAAAAGTAAAGATAAAATTGTTAAATAATAGTGATGTTATAAGCATAGTCACATTTGCTCCACCGGCCGGCAATGCCCCTTCTTACACGAGTTCGTTGCCTTTAAAAAATATTCAGTACAACTAAGTAAACGGTTTCCTTGTTTGAAAGAACTAAAATAAAAAAAATGCATTTCTTCACATTCAAGATGGTTTTCTCAGTGTCTTTGTCACATAAAAGATATTTCACTTTCGATGCGCCTATAAATATTTATTTAAAAAATGTGCATTTATTCTTGAAAACAATGTTAAGGAAGCCGCAAAACTATAAAACGTAATGCATTTATTCAAAATGAAGGTGATAAACATGCGTATGTTAGTTTCTCGAAAGGATATGGTATGAAGGTATCGATTTACAAGGACGGCAAGCGCATAATAAATGGAAAGGATAAATCCAGATGGAAGACTCTGCGTATTTTCTATATTCACTCGACTCAGTGGTTTCAGCTATCTTTGAAGGATCAAGTCGAAGAAAAAGGTTGACGATGAAGGTTGCGGAAAATTTTATACACATAAAGATAGATGAATAATTTAATTGACGAATTTTTAACCAATTCTTATAAGCAGTCGAATACTCAAATATAAATATTTCAGAGTGGCTTCTAAAAACAAAACAAAACTTCCGGTAATTTTCCGGTTACCAAACATTTTTTTGGGATTAGAAATTGAAAATTTATAGGTGTCATACCTAAAAATGTTTAATTTTAATATTAAATACTTAAATACAAAATAAAAGCATTTAAAACTTTTTTTTCAATTAAATAATTCATCAAACAATTTTATCAGAATTTTTGGAACTTATATGTTTTAGAATATTGAAAAAGACATCAAGGGTTTTCAGAGAATTTCGAAGATTTATGAACATTTCGAAGGATTTTTATGAGATTATATAATATTTTTGAGGATTTCGGTAATTCTGAGGGATCTTCAAGAATTTCAATAAGATGTTTTAATTAATTTTTTTGGAACCAAACAATTTCATAGAGCTTCAAATATTTCAAGATTCATAAAGGAGTATTATCATCTTTCATGTAATTTAACAAATTTGTAATGAATTATATCTTTTGATGGATTTCCAGTAAATTATCAACAAAAAATGATGAATTTCAAATTATTTTAAAAATTTGAAAAAAATTACATACATTTTGAATAGATTTCGAAAACTTTAAAGGTTTTTGAAGGGATAAGATGGGTATTTTAAAAAATTCCCAAGAATTTCAAAGCACCTTAAAATTTTTTAAATATTTTAAAAGATTTCAAAGGATTTAAAACACTAAAGGCTATTTTTAAGGATTCTAAAAATTTCGAAAAGACGAAAAGAAATTAAAAAAAAATTGTTAAAGAGCCTAATGATTTTTATGCAATTTCAAAAATTGTATGCGATTTTAGAGGATTTTCAGAGATTTTAATATTTAAAGGGATTTAAAAAGGTTTCGAGGTTTTTCAATACATTTTTCAGGATTGCAGGAAATATTATACGATTTCATAGAATTTCACAATTTTTTTAAGGGGTTTCATTGGATTTTAACGGATCGCAAAGATTTGAAGCGATTTTATAATATTTTAGGGAGTATATTGAGAAATTTGATAAGATTAAGGAAATTTTAATATCATAAAAAATACAAAATAATATGAAGAATAATAAAATATAAAAATTCCGAATAACTACTTATTCGTTTTAATTTTTTTAAGACTTAATTTCGAGCTGAAAAATAATTCTGAAAATTGAGAACAAAAAATAAAAAAATATTTCTTAATATTTTAGATGTAACAAAAAAGAATCTAGAAGATTTAAAAACACTTTTTAATTTTATAGGATTTCACAAAATATTAGAAAAAATTCTAGTCTTTTTAAAATACTTTTGAGGCTTTTAGAAGTTAAAAAAAATAAAAAAATATTGGATAATTTTTTTGAAATTTTTCTTATTTTTAAATATTTATAATCTATTTTATACGCCCCTAATTCCTGAAAATATTTTTAATATACTCGGATATTTCTTTAAATTTTGAAAAATTATTTGAAGTGTAAAAATATTGCCTTATAATCTTCTTCATTTTCCTAGTGATTTTAAGAAAGATTGTTTATTCTTTTGAAAATTTTCGAAATTCTTTAAAATTTCTAAAGTTTTTATGAAATCTTGAAAAATTTACGTTTTCAAAAATCTTTTACAGCTTAGAATTCTTTTTAAATTACTTTAATTATTCTACATATTTTTGAATATACTCTACTTTTTTTTTTAATTTTTAATTTTACCAAATTAAAGCATATTGCTTAAAAATCTTTGTCAATCTTTTTCGAATTTTCAGAAAATTATTTGAAATGTTTAGGAAGCTTTTCTAGTTTTCTCTTAAAGTTTATTTTTTAAAGTGGGACTTCATTGAATATTTTTACATGAATAATGAGAAAATTCTTTTTTTAATCTTCATAGATATTAAAAAAATTGCCTTAAAACCCTTAGATTCTTTTTTGACATCTTTAGAAATCTTTAGAAATTTTTAAAAACCTTTTTAAATAATCTTTGAAAATTAATTTTTTGATGTATAAAATCATTTTTATCCTTCTTAGAAACATACATTTTTTTTTATTTCCGTGAAAACTTATAAGAAAATCTTTAAAAGTTTGAATAATTCCTGAATCATTTTAAAACTTCTGAATATCGCTTAAACTTATTCAAAATTTTTTTTAAATGATATGATAGGGTGAAATTGCAACATTTTTCCGTAAAATTTCTTACCCTCTTTTTAAAAATTTTAGGAAATATCCAAAAATTTTTTTATTCATTTTGAGTTTTCTCTTAGACTGCATGACAAAAAAATCATTAAAAATTTTTCCTTTCACACATTTAAAAAAACTTTAAAACCTAGAATGGTTCTTTTAAAATAAAAACGTCACCATTTATAATTTTAGCAGAAATCTTAAATTAGATTTACTATTTTTAAATCTTTCATAATTATTTAAATTTTTTAATTTTGTCAAATTTTTCGATTTTTTCTGTTGTCAATAATGTTTAAAAACATTTAGAAATAAATCTTATGACGAAGTAAAATTATATATTGAGAAATTTTGATATAAAAATCTTTTTACTGTGACGCAATATGTGAACGCTCCCTTAAGTTCAAATTTAATGCCTGTAAAAATTCAATAATTCTAAAAACATAAACACACATACATACGTACGTTTATACATGCATACATACATTTATACATACATACATGCATACATCCATCCATACATCATACATACTATAACCTTTATATTATTATAACCTGTTTAATTATTATTTTTGGTTTATTGACATGTACTGGTTAATTTTAAATTGAATTTAATATGCCTCAATGGCGCCAAGTCGTTTTCTCAAATTGTACGACTCCCAAACGACTAAACGAGTCCTGAAACTATTTTAAACTTGTCCTAATAGACTTACATTGACAATCCAGCTATCTGAACTGGCTCGGCCACCCCAACACAGAGAGGGGAGAGGTT
>JAUELO010000031.1:4452963-4464629 GCA_032357855.1 Amphibolips quercusostensackenii | reverse complement strand
CTTGAAAATTGAACTGTTTTACTTAAACATTCATTATTTTAGTGGGAAATCCATCCCTTTTGTTAAAAATTAATTGTTTTTAACTAAAAATTTAACTTTTCTTTTTGTTTCATTGAAAATTAAACTCTTTAGTTGAAAATCCATCTGCATATTTGGTTGAAAATTTGTCATTCTTAGTGGAAATTTCATGTATTTTGTTGAAAAATCATCTTTTTTCAGATAAAATTAATCCTGTTGTTTGAAGAATCATAATTTTTGTTGAAAATTCAAGTTTCCCAGTTAAATAAGTATTATTTTGGTTGAAAATTTATCTTTTTGTTGACAATAAACTAAATTGGTCAACTTAAACTCTTTTTAATAAAAATTCATCTTTTTTGTTAATTTATTCTAGTTGAATTTATCATTTTGGTTTAAAATGTGTTTTCTTTCGTGAAAAATTAATTTTTTAAACTGAAAATTTAACTATTCAATTTTTGGTTAACAATTTATCTTCTTTAGTTGAAAATGTATGTATTTTGTTGAAGATTTCGTCTCTTTTGATAGAAATTAATCTTTTTGGTTGATAATTCAAATATTTCAGTTGCAGATTCATTTTAGTTTAGAATTTATCTTTTTGCTTCCAAATTTATCTTTTTTAATTAAAAAATCATGATTTTAGTGGAAAATTCATCCCTATTTGTTGAAAATTATTATAATTTGTTCAATTACTCTATTTTTTGTTAAAGATTGAACCTTTTTAGTTAAAAATTTAACTATTTGGTTGAAAATTTATCTTTTTTATTTGAAAATTCATGTCTTTTGTTGAAAAATCGTCCTTTTTGGAATAAAATTAATCTTCTTGTCTAAAGAATAATCTTTTTTGTTGAAAATTAGTTTTCCAGTTAAGTAAGCATAAATTTAGTTGAAAATTCAACTATTTGGTTAAAAATTGGTCTTTTTATATGAAAACTCATGTATTTTGTTGAAAAATCGTCCATTTTGGCATTATATTATTCTTCTTGTATGAAGAATCATCTTTTTTGTAAATTTAAGTTTTCCAGGTAAATACGCATAATTTTAGTTGAAAATTCATCTTTTTTGCTGAAAATGAAACTTCTTTGTTAAAAAGTTAACTCTTCTGTTAGAAATTCATCTTTTTTGTTTGAAATTCATCTATTCCGGTTGAAGATCGTCATTTTAAGTTGAAAATTTATCACTTTGGTTTAAAATGTTTTTTTTCTTGGAAAATTACTTTTCTTTAACTGAAAATTTAACTATTCCATTTTTGGTTGAAAATTGATCTTTTTTAGTTCAAAATTTATTTCTACTACTTGGTTCACAAGTTGATATTTTCTAGTTAAGAATTCAACTGTCTGGTTTTTTTGTAGAAAATAATTCTTTTTGGATAAAAATTCAATTATTTGGTTAAAAATTCATCTATATTGTTAAAAATGCAATATTTTTACTTGAGAAGCTAAGAATTTGAAGCGATTTAAATTAATTTAATATAGAAATTAATTAATTTTTTTAAAATATGTATTAAATTTCAAATATAAGAAGATAAAATGTGAATTTGTTTAAATTATTGTCCAAATTCAGGAACCTTAGAGACAAATTGAGCAAATGATTAGTCATGTTTTTAGTATTATTAAATATTTAATTAATCGATGGGACTAATATATTTAAGAATTTCTTATAATATAATAATTTGTTAAAGCTTTCTAAATTAAATTAAATTTAAATTGTTTAAGTAATGAAAAAGATTTGAATTGTTTCTTACTATGAAAAATTATACCTGGAAGAAACTTTATTTATCTTTTGGATTTAAAATGCTCCTTTTGTGGTAGAAAGTCCATATTTTTTGGTTGAAATATAACTTTTTTTTGGTTAAAATTCAAGTGTCTTCTAAAAAATTCGTACTTTTGGCTTGAAAATTTAACTACTTTCTTGAAAATCCGTCGCTCTCGATTGAAAGTTTAATTATTTGGTTGTAAATGCAACTGTTCGTGTAAAAAATATTATTTTTTCGTTAACAATTCAACTATTTGATTGGAAATTCATCTTTCTTGATTGAAAATTATCTTTTTTGTTGAAAATTCACCTTTTCAGGGTGATAATTCAAATGCCTTCTAAAAAATTCGTCCACTGTTTTGATGAAAATTCATTTTTCTTGGTTAAAAATTATCCTTTTTCTTGAAAATTTACTTTTTTGCTGAAAATTTAAATGTCATGTAAAAAATTCGTCATTTGGTCTTGAAAACTTATTTATTTGGTTGAAATTTCAACTATTTTTTTAAATATAATTTTTTGATCGAAAATTGAACTGTTTTAGTAAACATTCGTCTTTTTGCATTAAAAATTCAACTATTTAAAATAAAATTCAGTTATTTTGTTAAAAACTCGTTCCTTTTTTTAAGCTGAATTATTTGATTGCAAATGCAACTATTAGGTTCAAAATAATTTTCTTTTAAATTTTTTACAATATATTTGGTTGGTAATTCATCTTGGTTAATGAAAATGATCTTTTTTCTTAAAAACTCACCTTTTTTCAGGTTGATAATTTCACTGTCTTCTAAAAAAATCGTATTTTTGTCTTGAAAATTCAACTATTTCGTTCAAAATTTAATTATTTTATCCGAAATTCATCTCATGGTTAAAAGTTTAACTGTTTGATCGAAAATGCATTTGTTTTTGTGAAAATATATATTTTTTTAATTCAAAGATTTGGTTGAAAATTAATCTTTCTTGGTTGAAAATGATCTTTTTCGTTGAAAATTCATCTTTTCAGGTTGATTGTTCAACTGTTTTGTAGAAGATTCGTCTTTTTGTCTTAAAACTTTAAAAATTGGTTTGAAAATTGGTTTCTTTCTCGAAAATTCAAGTACTTAGTTAAAAAATCAATTATTTTCTTAAAAAGTCTCGTTTTTTGGGCAAAAATTCAACTGCTTTATTAAATATTAATCTTTGTGTATAGAAAATTTATATTTTATAGTAGAAAAGTTATCTTTATTGTTTGAAAAGTTATTTTTATTGGTTTAAAATTCAACTGTTTTATTCAGCATTCATCTTTTTATACAGAAAATTCGTCCTTTTGGGTTGAAAATTCATTTTTTATGGTAAAAAAGTCTTCTTTATTGGTTGAAAATACATCTATTTTTGTTGAAAATGCAATATATTTCGATTAGTAATCTTAATCGTTTTATATTGAATTTAGTATGGTACCTATGCAAAAATTTTTATTAAAAATAATTTATTCATTTTTGCGGTGAAATTGTTTCTTCTGATTCTACTAATCTAGTTTATTCGATCTCAATACATGTCACCAGTCCATCAAATCTTTTTATAAATGATAGTTTACAACAGAATAGCTACTTGAAGGTCTACTCTATCTTTCTTGATAACAAGTTAGCAATTTAAAAATACATACTTTAATGACATTTGCTTTTCCGGTTACAATTATCGAGTTTCTTATCGTGTTTGATCATTTCCTTTCATACTTATGTAATCTAAACTAACATTAAGATTTTATCTCAATTGTGTACGAAGTACTTATCGTTTTCTTCACATACTCCGTGCTTATCTAATTTCTTCTTTGCGATTTTTTTAAAATTCATTTGCGCACATACAAGCGGCTTAGCCTCGATTTTGCAGACAAGGTTTTGGTTCATTTTTCCTTTATATCTTGGTTTCCTTGGTTTAACCATTTTTTAAACTCATACATACACGTTTTCCGTTTTTTCGCAAGGTCTTATGTGGGATTTTTTCTCCTTCTTGTACTTTACAAAGTACATTTATAATTTTATATTTTTTTGTCATGTTCTTCCTGCATTTTTAAATACAATTTCCCAAATATCAATTTTTCTAACACTTCATTTCTGCGAATTGTCATGTTTAGGAATTGGGATTTAAACCCAAAACTGTATCTTATCGAATTCACATTTTTTCTGAAATTTCAGTTACTAGATTGATATTTTTCAAGAGTTTGAGCAGATCAGGAAATAGTTGAAAATTGGAATTCCGAAAATTTTCCGGGATACATGACAAATTTTGACATAAAAGATGGCAATGGTTTCCTTGAAACTGTTTAAACGCAAGCTTCTCCAAATTTATTTTTAAATCAGTTTTTTGTGCTAATATCTTATTAATATATATTTTAGAGCAAATTATAATACTGTGGTAAATTAAACATGAATTCAGTCATTTCTTAGCGAACTAAAGAAATGGTAAACATGGTGTTAGAATAACTGGGGGAGGTTAAAGGCAGTGAGGCAATCACTTAAACCGTGATCAATTTTATTATAATCGCGCGATACCGCCACGGCAGTGGCTGAGCTTGTGTTAAAGTCGGGGCAAAATATCGAGACCCCTCACTTCTTGAAAAATAGTATGCACCAAAAGGACGTTTTGGTGCAGATTTCAAACTTATTTCATAACAGTAATACAGCGGAAATATTCTTTGGATATAATCATGATCGTCAATTTTGGAACTCTCATACTTGATTGAATGATGATTAATGAACTTTCAGTACAGTATTTATCTTTAATTGAAGTTTCCAATTCTCAGCAGCTAAAAAGGCACATGTATATATGATTCTATCTTATTTTGGAAAACAATTTACATGTTTTTAACATTTAGAGCATTACCCTTGGACTTTTATTATCTCCTTGAAATTCTCAATTTCTTCAGTGAGTTTTCTAAGATTCTCGTTACAACTTCTTCCAGTCGTTAATTTATTTGTGCAAGTTTCCTCAGAGCACAGAGCTTCCCTGAAACAGAATTGTAATCTTGAAAGGCTTTTGTTAAAATCATTTTTTAAAAGCATTGTATACATTTAATCCATTCAAAATTGTAGCTCTAAATTTCCATCTCTAATAAATTTACCATTCACTTTTTCGGATAATTGGATAGACACTCGCTAGATTAAAACCATGGGAAGAGGAAGCCAATGACAAAGTATAGGCTCCCATATCTTTCCAAATTAACCAATCACCAATTTCAAATTCAGGAAGTGGTACACTCTTCAGGATGCAGTCCAGATTATCAGCTGTTTGTCCCCACATGGTGCTCAAAAATTCTTCATTACTGGCAGTCTATCAAACCATACAATAAAAAATTAAAGCCAAGAACTAAAGACGAGACAAAAGGAAATGTGCAGTCATTATTTTTAAAGTTTTGGTAATCAAATCCTCAATCCTATCTCTAAATCTAATTTACTCATTGCAAACATCTCGGATATGGAACTGCCTTTTCCTGATACTACATTTCCTCTACGAGAATACTTTCCTCTACGTTTCCTCAACGAGACTTACTCCATTGAGCGAAATGGGAAATCTGGTTTCCAGGCCCATCAATTCATCTTTGAATGATCCAAACACACCCTCGTTAATGTAGTACACATATCTTCTTTGATCTTTATCAATAATCGTCTTCTTGCCATGCAAGTAAGCAATCAGTTTGAAAGCTGACGTAACGTAGTATCTCCCAGGTTCACTGATTACTGTTATCGTTGTATCAATGTCCTTCAGAGCATCGTTTATGACTCCCGCGAACTGCAATAAAATTGTGTACATAAATAGCATGCTACTTTGTAAATACTGATGTCAGCACAATTCTTGAGAAATAGATTCAATTTTCCCAATGAATTTAATGGACTTTAAATTTATTTTAAGGCAGGGTCCAATTGAGGTGTTGACCACTCGATTTCTGAGTGAATACCAAATTTCAAAAGATTTCACAAAGATTTTAAAGATTATAAAAGATTTCAAAAGATTTCAAATTATTTCAAAATATTTCAATAGATATAAAAAAATTTCGCAAAGCTTTCAAATATCAAAAAATATTTCAAAAGATTCCAAACATTAAAAAATATTTCAGAAGATTTCATAAAGATTTAAAAAGGTCTTACAATTATTTCAGAAGATTTCAAAGATTCTAGAAAATTTCAAAGAAATTTCATAGATTCCAAAAGATTTAAAAATATTAAAAAAGGTTCCATAGATATCGCTAAAATTTCAAAGTTTACAAAATATTTCAAATATTTCAGAAGATTTAAAGGATTTCGCAAAGATTTAAAGTGATTTCATTGATTTCAAAAGATTTAAAAATATTAAAAAAGGTTCTATAGATATCGCTAAAATTTCAAAGGTTACAAAATATTTCAAATATTTCAGAATATTTAAAATATTCTAGAATATTTCAAAAACTTTAGAAAATGGTCAAGATTTTTTAAGATTTTAAAATATTTTAGAAGATTTAAAAGATTTCAAAATATTAAAGAATGTTCCATGAATTTTGCAAAGATCTCAAAAATTACAAAGTATTTCAAAATATTTCAAATATTTCAGATAATTCCAAGGATTTCGCAAACGTTTTTAGGGTTTTAGAAAGGTTTCAGAAGATTTCAAATTATCTCAGAATATTTCAAAATTATTCAAAATATTTCAATAGATTAAAAAGATTTCTCAAAGATGTCAAGGATATCAAAAGATTTTTATTATATCAAAGTATTTCAGAAGATTGAAAAGATTTCACAAAGATTGCAAAAGATTTCACAAACATTTCAAAAGATTAAAAAATGTTTAAAAATATTTTAGTAGATTTCAAAGATTTCAAAATATTTCATAAGATTTGGAAGATTTTGCAAAGCTTTCAAAAGATCTCAAAAGATTTCACAAGGATTTCAAAGATACCAAAATATTCTTAAATTATCCAAAGATTTTGCGTAGATTTCACAAATATTTCAAAAAATCTAGAAGATTTCAAAAGATTTCAGTAGATTTAAAATATTTCGCAAAGATTTTAAGGATTTAAAGAAATTTCGCAAAGATTAAAAATATTTCAGAAGATTTCATAAAGATTTAAAAATGTTTCACAAGATTTTAAATATTCCACAGAGATTTCATACAAATTTAATAATATTTTAGAAGGTTTCGAAGAATTCATAAAGCTTTTAAAATATTTCGAAGATTTTGCAAAGATTTCAAATGTTCTCAAAGGATTTCAAAATATTTCACATATTTCAAAATATTTCAGACGATTACAAGAATTTGGCAATGATTTCACAAAGATTTTAAAACATTATAAACTGCTTGGAAGATTTCGTAAAAATTTCAAAGATTACAAAATATTCCTGTAGATATACCTGTAGAGTCCAGTTCATTTTCAATTACCTCAAGTACTTATTAAAGAAAATTGAAATATTTCAAATAAAAGGCAGTTAAGAAATTATACTTTTGAATTGAAGCGTTTGATTTTAACAAATTTTATGAGTAAAAGGATCAAATCCAAGCGATCGAAATTTATCATTTTTTTCTCATATAATTTCTTGCCCAGAAAAAAATTTAGTAAGAAAATAAAGTGTTTTCTCTGACTTTGACTTGCAAACATTTATTTTCGAAAAACATCTATCTTTTTTAAATTTTTACCTGATCACAAAATTGGTTAATATTACGTCAAAAATATGTTTAAACCGTTTTAAAATCTCGATAATACAAAAAGAAAACCCCTAAATTATGAGTATTTAAAAAATTCTAAAAATCATTTCGCTTTTCGAGAAAACAATATAAATTTTTTTCAAAATAGTTTTCATTCTGTCAAGTTCTAATTTTTTTGAATGATGTAAAATTAAAAAGATTGATACTTTTGTTGGTTCAAACAATTAGTTACTAGTTATAGCTCTGGAAAAAATAGAAAATTCAAAAACAGACGAAAAATTAAAATAATAGTTTCTAAGATGTCTATGGAAAAAAAAGAAAGTGTGAATCCTACTTATGTCTTACATTAAAATGGCTCAAATTTTTTGTTCCTTAAAAGTAAAAAGAAATAAATTTTAAAAAATTATAAGGATTTTGATTAATTTTAATATTTTTAGTACAATATTGAAGTTTTTGTATGATACGTTTTTTTAATACATATGTTGTACATTTTTTATTGTGGTAAGGTGTTATAAATATTTCATTTTTGAAGCTAGTGTGGCCTTAATTAATTTTGAGCATTTCTGTTTAAACGTTTCAATTTTTTATTTCGATGAATTTCTTACCTGGTCTACATCATAATTAGATTCACCAGGAAATCCCCCACCAATATCGATAAGACGAACATCATTACAGCCAACTGATTTCGCATAATTGATTAATTTTCTGCATATTCGAATCCCGCGACTATATGCTGTCATTTCTCCACAAAGACTGCCAACGTGAAAACTAAAGCCATGTAAATTGAGACCTAAATTTTTAGTTAAATGTATCATTTCGATTGCCTCCTGTTCTGGGTCGCAACCAAATTTATTCCCAAGATTAATTTCTGCAACCTCAGCATCGCAACGAATTCGAATAACTATTCTGTTCAAATCACGATAGATTCGTTAAAAAAATTTCAATTAGTTTTGCACATCATATTTAGTCAAATAGTACAGGGTGCCTACTCACCTGGAAAGTCTGTAAAACCTGGAATTGTGAAGGAAGTTTTATACACTTGGACAAACCTAGCGCGTGCTTATTTTTTTAAGTCCAATATAAAATTGAATAACAATGATTCTTCATGTGTAGAAGTAGTTTTATATTACTGTATTTAACTATTTTTTTGAAAGCTCGTTTTTTTGTGGTTTGTAATTCATTTTTTTGACTCAAAATTTTACTATCCTATTTTTAATTGAAATTTGATAGTTCTTAGTTGAAAATTCGTTCTTTTTGGTAGAAAATTTATCTTTTTGGTCAAAAATTAATCTTTTTGCTTGAAAAATCTTCAGTTTGGTAGCATTTTTTTTTCTCTCTTGGTTAAAAATCTTTCTTAGCTTAAAATTTAACTCATGTTAAAAATTATTCTTTTTTTTGATTAAATATCAACTACTACATTTATCGTTTAGATTTCAACTTCTTTTGAAATGAAAATTTAATTACTGGGTTGAAAGTTAAACTCTTTTCTTAAAAATTAATTTTTTGTGGCCGAATATTCATCATTTTAATTGGAAATTCGTCTCTTTGGTTAATGCATGAGCTATTTTGTTGAAAATTCTAATTTTCTTTGGCCTGTTTTGGCTGAAAATTAATTTTTTACTGAAAATTTGTATTTTTTTTTTGTTAAAAATTAATTTTTTTTTAAACTGAAAATGTCATTATTAAAGTCAAGTATTCCATTATTTTATTTAAAAATTCATCTCTTTGCTTAAACATTAATTTTTAAACTAAAAATTGAACTGTTCAATTTTTGGTTGATGCTTGATTTTTTTTCCAGTTGAAAATTCATCTATTTTGGTAAAAATTAATTTTTTTGGTTGAAACTTTATCTTTTTTTTGGTGAAAATTCATCTTATTGGATAAACATTCAATTATTTCAGTTAAAAGGGTCACTATTTTAGTTGCAAATTCATTTTTTGGTTTAAAATCCAACTATTCCAGTTGAAGATTTATCATTTTAGTTGAAAATTTATCACTTCGGTTGAAAGTGTAATTATTTATCTTAAAATTCGTTTTTTTTCGTTGAAAATTAATTTTTTTAAACTGAAAATGTAACTGTTTTAGTCGAATATTCCATCATTTTAGTTGAAAATTCATCTTGTTGGTCGAGCATTACATTTTTTGACTAAAAATTTAACTATTAAGTTTTTGGTTGACAATGAATATTTTTTAGTTGAAAATCCATGCATTTTGTTAAAAATTCGTCTTATTTGGTAGAAAAAATTATCTTCTTGGTTGAAAAATCGTCTGTTTGGCTTAAAATTCAACTATCCCTGTTGAAGATTTATCATTTTAGTTGAAAATTCATCCCTTCTGTTAAAAATCAATTTTTCAAACTGAAAATTTAACTATTCCATTATTGGTTAAAAATTGATCTTTTTTAGTCCAAAATTCAACTATTTTGTTGAAAATTTTTGTCTTTTTTAGTTGAAAGTTTAACTATTTTGTTGAAAATTCATGTATTTTGTTTAAAAATCGTCTTTTCGGTAGGTTGGTTGAAATTTAATATCTTTTGTGAAAAATTCATTTTTTTGGTAGATTATTCAACTATTCCAGTTAAAGATTCATAATTTTAGTTGAAAATTCATCTCTTTGGTTGAATATTGAATTATTTTGTTGAAAACTTGTTTTTGTTGTGAAAAACTACTTCTTTACTTAAAAATTCATCTCTTAGGTTGAGTATTGAATTATTTTGTTGAAAATTCATTTACTCTGTTGCCTGATTTGGCTGAAAATACATTTTTTTAACTGCAAATTTAATTATTCTAGGTAAAAGTGTAACTATTTTGTTGAAAATTGTTTTTTTTTTTTTTTAATAAAAATTTTCAAACTGACATCAATTTTTTTATCCAAAAATTCAACTATTCAATTTTTGGTTAAAAATCCATCTTTTTAATTGAAAATTTATCTCTTAAGTTGAAACATGAACTGTTTTGTTGAAAATTCATTTTTTTTTAAGCCTGCTTTGGCTGAAAAATTATTATTTAATTGAAAATTTAACTATTCCAGTTAAAACTTTACCTATTTTGTTGAAAACTTGTTTTTCTTTTTTTTTTTTTGGTTGATAAATAATTTTTTCAAGTTGGATATGTAACTGTTCCAGTTAAATATTCCATCATTTTAGTTGAAAATTCATCTCATTGGTTGATGAATATTATTTTTTTTAACGATGAATTTAACTATTAAATTTTTGGTTGACGATTTATCTTTCTTAGCTTGGTTTAAAATTCATCTATTGCAGTTGAAGATTAATAATTTTAGTTGAAAATTCATGACTTTGGTTGAAAATCAATCTTTTAAATTGAAAATTCAACTTGAAATTGAAAATTTGTCTTGTTTAGTTGAAAGTTCAACTATTTCGGTAAAACTTCATGTACTTTGTTCAAAAATCGTCTTTTTTGGTAGGAAATTAATATTCTTGTTTGAAAATTCATCTGTTTCGTTGAAAATAAAACTACTTGGTTGAAAGTTAGACTCTTTTTGTTTAAAATTCATCTTTTTGGTTGAATGTTCAACTATTTCAGTTAAAGATTTATAATTTTAGTTGAAAATTCATCACTTTGGTTTAAAATTGAATTATTTTGTTCAAAAATTTGTTTTTTTGTTGTTTTTTTTGGTGGAAAATGAATTTTTTAACTAAAAATTCAACTCTTTTTTTTTTTTTTTTTTTGTTAAAAATTCACATTTTTGGTCGAAAATTCAACTATTTGATTAAAAATTAATCTGTCTTATTAAAAAAAGCAATATTTTTACTTGAAAAGCTAGGAATTCAAAGCGTTTTAATTTGAAATTAATATAGTATCCACATTAATTTTACCTAAATATGCACTGAATTTTTATTATAAGACAAAATAAAAATTTGTTCAAATTATTAAAGTTCATGGACTTTAGGGACAAATTGAAGAAATTATTAATTATGTTTTCAGTATTATTTAATGACCTAATTAATCGATAGTGATAATATATTTAAGATTAACTTCTAACATAATTTTTTAAAGATTTCTAAATTAAACGCATTAGCTGAATGCCTAGAAACGGAAAAATCATTATTTATAATGAATTCGTGGAATTGTATACATATTCCGAGTTGATTATTCTTAAAAATGCGAATCATTTGAAAGGTTCCCTACTATGAAATATTATACCTGGAAAAAACTTGAGATACCCGGAAAAAAACCTGGAATTTTTAGGGAATTTTTTTCGAGGATTTGAGTAGACAACCTGTAGTAAAT
>JAUELO010000031.1:4432036-4448009 GCA_032357855.1 Amphibolips quercusostensackenii | reverse complement strand
TCAATGTATATTTCTTTAAATTATATTCCAAAAACTGAAGTCGAAGTAATGAAATAAATATTTTTGTTTCAGCTCTCATTAAAATTATTACATTGATGACAATACATTGTAGCAGACAATGGTTGCCACCACAGGAAAGTCTTCTGGGCGCAATCAATTTTTTACTCTTCTCTAGTCTCAGTGGATCGACACTTTACCATTTTATAAATGCTATTTTTGAGGGACCTGGATTTCTACCTTTAAAATGGATGCCGGTAATTATTAGTTTCTTTCTTGTTTTCTGCAATTAAAACCATTAAAACTCTGTATCTTTTCAAGCATTTTAAAACATTTTGAAATTCTATCTGGGCAGTACGTAACATTTTTTAAAACGCCATAATTAAAAAAAAAGGAAAATGATATAAGATTGTATTCCGGTTTTTAAATTCCACTTCATTAAATACAAATTTTCAAACGAAAAATTTTATAAGCAAATAACTATACGTATTTTATAATAATTTATTTATGATTAAAAATTAAATCAGGTGAAGTTGTAGAAAATATTTTCCCGAGAAAATAAGCTGACATGCATTATAATTGTATAATTTAAAAAAATTTGGTAAGAAGCCATAAGAAAAAAAGTTTGGTCACAACAAAATTTGTTAAATAAACGATATTTTTTTATGATTCTAATTTTTTTCATGAAAAATAATATTTTAGAAATGTTTTTAAAAGAATTTAATTAATTAATTTATAACCATTGCTGTATTCTTCGTTTCTGAAGAGATTATTTAGGATTTTTTAGACTATAATCGTTTATATTAATTCCTAATTTTTATTGAAATTATTGAAAGAATTTTATTTTCGAAGTAATTTTTAATAATTAAAATATAATAGTTCGGGATTCTTTAATTTCTAAAGTTTCAGTTTCCAAATTTTTCGGTTTTATGATTTTTTTTTCTTTTCTGTAACAGAAAATTGGAATCTCGGAACATTTTACAATTTGAAATGATTCAGCTTCAGCAGTTTTGGCAATTGAAAATTTGTTAATTTTCAATTGTACAATTCTTAACGTTAATAATTCTAAAATGTACCGATTGTTCACGTCTGTTATCCGCATTAATTTTTTCCCCCGATGGGTTGAAGGTGAAAATTATTTAATATTTCAAATTTCAAAAGGTTGATAATTATTAATTTTTTAGATGAGGTATTGCATTTTTATTTTGAAATACTATGTAATTTAAGACACTGAAATTAATTTGATTTGACTGAAAATATTTTCGATTAGAAATTATTCAACATTGAAATTTTTTTTTGTTTGAAAATTTATTTGTTTGTTTTAACGGAAACTTTAACTATTCCATTGAAAATGTATCTTATTTAGTTGAAAGTTCAACTATTTGGTTTAAATTTCGTCTTTTGTGGTAAAATATTAATCTTGTTGGTGAGTAATTCATCTTTTTGGTTAAAAATTCATTTTTTTGGATGAAAATTTAACTATAAGGTTGAAAATTACTTTAAACATTCAAGTATTTCTTTGAAAATACATGTATTTTGTTAAAAATTAATCTTTTCCGGTACAGAATTAATCTTCTTGGTACAGAATTAACCTTTTTGATTAAAAATTGATTTCCTTAATTGAAAATTAATGTATTAAATTGAATTTTTTTTTAAATTTAAAAATTACTTTTTTTTAGTTGAATATTTATCTATTTCATTTTTTATCGAAATTTAATCTTTTTTGATAAAAATTTACTCTTCTACTGAAAATGTTACTATTCTAAGTTAAAAATCTATCTGTTTCAGGTGAAAATTCAACTATTTGGTTAAAAATTCGTCTTTTTGGTAGAAAAGTAATTTTATTCATTGTAACTTTATTTTTTTGATCAAAAATGCATTTCTTGGTTGAAAATTCGTTTTTTTTTTGTTGAAAATATATTTTTCTGACTGTAAATTCAAATATTTTATTCTTTGTTGAAAATTTATCTTTTTTAGTTTGAAATCCATGAATTTGGTTGAAAATTTATTTTTTTTTTGGTAGAAAATTAGTTTTGAATTGAAAATGAATCTTTTCGAATGAAATTCAACTAATTGATTAAAAATGCAGTTCTTGGTTGAAGATTGATCATTTTAATTAAAACTTTATTTCTTCAACCGAAAATTTAATAATTTCGTTGAAAATTTATTAATTTTTTTGTATAAAATGTATGTTTTTTACTAAAAATTTAACTATTTAACTATATTGGTTGAATGTTTTTTTTTAGTTTAATGCTCACGTGTTTTGTTTAAAATTTATATTTGTTGGTAGACAATTTATCTTTTGTGTTGAAAATACAACTATTTGGTTTCTTAATTTTTTCGTTCTTAAAAATGTATAATTTTAGTCAAAAATTCATTCGGTTGGTTAAACATATAACTATTTTTTTGAGAAATATTTATGAATTAATACAATAATATTTCATAAATTTGATCTGGTCAAAACCATAACACCAATAAATATATTTTGTTGAAAGTTCATTTTCTTTAGTTAAAAATTGATTTTGTAACGGAAAATGAATCTTTCATTTTTGCTTGATAATTTATCTTTTTTAGCTGTAAATTCAATTATTTTTCTAGAAAATTTCTATTTTTGGTTTGAAATTTTAACTTTTTCCTCAAAAATTCATATTTTAGGGTTAAAAACTCAACTGTTTTGCAGGAAATTCGATTTTTTGGTTTAAAAATACAACATTTTTGAGCTTTTTTTTCTTTGTGACTAAAAAATTTTTCTTGGTTGATAGTTCGACTCTTTTGTTCAAGATTCCCGTTTTTGATTTGAAAATTAGTCTGTTTTAGTTGAGGATGCAACTAATTTGTTGAAAATTCATATTTTTTGGTTTAATTCAACTGTTTTTGATTAGAATTTGGTTGAAATTTTAACTGTTTTGTTGAAAATTCCTTTTTTCTTGGTTGTATTATCATTTGTATTAACATTGTTGATCTCCTAAATGTAAGAATGTTGTTATACGTAAAAGAGGTTAAATGAAAAAATGGGTTAGGGAAATTAGGGAAAATCAGGGAATTTTGAAATTGGGATTATGTAGCAACGTAGGAACAATGGGAAATGCAGTTTTAAATGAGTAAATAATTTTTACTCAGTATACATAATCAGCTCTTAAAAGGTAGATCAAAAATTGAATATTTTTTTAAGCTCCTTATAAAATTAAAATTTGTATTTTTGCAGGAAAATTTATCCGATTGTCAGTATCTCCAATTTTGCACAGTATGCCAAGGATATAAAGCTCCAAGATCTCATCATTGTAGAAGTTGTAAGTTAGAAAGATTTTTTATAATTATTGACTTGGCATGGTTTAAACTATTTTAAACTATTGTTTAAATTTCAAAGAGATAAAGTGAATACCTACGAATCAATTTTTTATAGGTGGTCGCTGTGTTATGAAAATGGACCATCATTGTCCGTGGATAAATAATTGCGTAGGTCATTTTAACCATGGATATTTTACGGCGTTTCTGGCAAGCGCTGTTGGCGGTTCTCTTGTTGCCACTGTTGTTTTGGTTTCATGGATTTTGGCTATTTTTTCTCCAAGGCCGATGCCATTTTCACCTCCTTCGTTACTTATCCTTTTCTCAGCAATTTTTGCGATCGGTTTGTCGATCGGAGTTGTTATTGCTGTGGGGATGTTGCTCTATTTCCAAGTAAGAATTTTTTTTTATTAATATTTCCAGCATAAATTTAAATTCGGTCCACGTATGGTACCTATTTGTGCTACATCCTCTTTTTTTAACTGATTTATTTCAAGTCTACTGGGATGGCATTTAAAAATGACAAACTTTAAACCGATACCTACCTATTTTTTCCTCTTCTTCTTGAAAAGTTTGAATTGGTGCCGGCTTGAAAATACCAAAATTTGATCTTTCACATTTTTGAATTTACTAAAATTTTCTGTGGGAAAAATAATGTTAGAATAGTTGTAGAAATATTACTCTACTGTTTAAATTTTATAAAAAGCTGCAGTGATTATATATATATATTTTGTAATTGAATTCGCGTTTCTTATTTTTCTGGGAACGCTATCAGGCTGGCCGCAGGTCAGGAAAAACCTGGAAATCAGGGAAAAGTCAGGGAATTTCTGTAAGAATTTCTTTAAGTAACTGCCAAGAATAAGCAGGGATCGCACAAACTCATTTTTAATCACTTTTTAAAATAAAATATAACTTTAGTAACTTTTATTTCAATTATAAAAAAATAAAAGATTTTAAAGGATTTGAAAATGTTTAAGAAATTTAAAAAGATTCCAAGGAATTTTTAATTGTATTCAATAATTAGAATGGATTTCGAAGGGCTTAAAATATTTTATGGTACTTTTAAAGATTCCAAGACATTTTCAAGTGATATACAATTTTTAAAGAAATTTTCAAGGATGTGAATGATTTTAAGTGATTAAGAAATTCTGAAGTTATGGAACGATTTTATAGGACCTATAAGGTTAAATTTTTTTTTAAGTTTCCAATGTCTTTTATAAGATTTCCGAGAAGTTCTGTGATTATGAAGGATTTTAAAAGCCCTCAAGGTATTCTAATAAATTTTCCAAGATTTTAGGATGATTTCGTAGAATCGATGGTTTTCGCAGGATTTTAATGATTTTCAAGTATTTCAAGGTACTTTCAAAGATTTTAAAGAATTTTAAAGATTCAATGATATAAATGACATTTTTAAATTTAGTTCAATCATTTAAAGAGATTTCAAAGGGTTTTAAATGTTTTAGAATATTTTAAAAGATTCAAAGGCATTTTCGAAAGATTAAAAAAATTTCTAGGTATATCCAAGGATTTTAATTATTTCAAGGTGTTTTTAAAAATTCAAAGTAATTTTTAAGCGCTTTAGAAAATTTCAAGTGATTTCAAAGGTTTTTAAATTACTTAGGGTATTTTAAAAGGTTTAAAGGGAGCAACTATTGAATTCAAGTCTAAAACAGGTTTAAAACATATTTCTGAATTCTTTTGAAATATTTTACGGTTTTTAAAAAAATCCCAAAGAATTTTCAATTGATTATAGTAACTTACTGGGATTTCAAAGGATTTGAAATATTTTAGGGTATTTTAAATGACTCCACGGAATTTTCAAGAGCTTTAAACAGTTTTAAGAAATTTAAAAAATTTTCAAAGGATCTGAAATATTTTTGAAATTTTAAAAGATTCCAAAAGTTTTCAATAATAAGGATTTGAAACTTTTTAGGGAATTTTAAAAGATTCCAAGGCTTTTGACGTGATTTCAATAATTTTTAGGGATTTCAAAGAGTTTTAAATATTTTAGGATATTTTAAAAGATTCCAAGGCATTTTTAAGAATTTAAAAATGTTTCAAGGGATTTTAAAATATTTGAAGGATTTGAAACTGTTTACGGAATTTTAAAAGATTTTAAGGATTTTAAAGTGATTTAAATAATTTGAAGGTATTTCAAAGGGGTTTTATATATTTTAGGGTATTTTAAATGATTCTAAGGCATTTTTAAGAGTTTAGAAATCTTTCAAGGGATTTAAAAAGATTTCAAAGAATTTGAAACTTTTTAGGGAATTTAAAAAGATTCCAAGGATTTTTAAGTGATTTCAATAATTTTTAGGGATTTTAAAGGGTTTTAAATATTTTTGGGTATTTAAAAAGATTATAAGGCATTTTTGAGAGTTTTAAAATGTTTCAAGGGATTTCAAAATATTTCAAAGAATTTGAAACTTTTTAGGGAATTTTAAAAGATTCCAAGGCATTTTTAAGAGTTTAGAAATGTTTCAAGGGATTTCAAAATATTTCAAAGAATTTTAAACTTTTTAGGGAATTTAAAAAGATTTCAAGGATTTTGAAGTGATTTCAATAATTTTTAGGGATTTCAAAGGGTTTTAAATATTTTAGGAAATTTTAAAAGATTCTAAGGCATTTTTAAGAATTTAAAAATGTTTCAAGGGATTTAAAAATATTTAAAGGATTTGAAACTGTTTACGGATTAAAAGATTTCAAGGATTTTAAAGTGATTTAAATAATTTGAAGGTATTTCAAAGGGGTTTTATATATTTTAGGGTATTTTAAAAGATTCCTAGGCATTTTTATGAGCTTTAAAATGTTTCAAGGGGTTTCAAAAGATTTAAAAGGATTTGGAAAATACCAGGGGATTAAAAAATATTACAAGGAATTTTTAAGAGCTTTAAACAACAATTTTAAGAAATTTTAAATGAGTTCAAAGGATAAAAAATTACAAGAAATTTAAAAATATTACAAGGAATTTTCAAGATCTTTAAACAATTTTAAGAAATTTTAAAAGAGTTCAAAGGATGTGAAATATTTTTGGAAATGTTAAAAGATTCCAAAAAGTTTTCAAGAGTTGAAAGAAAATTGAAGAGGTTTTAAAAGATTTCAAAGGATTTGAAATTTTTAGGAAATTTTAAAAGATTCCAAAGATTTTTAAGAGATTTCAATACTTTGAAGGTATTTCAAAAGGTTTTTATATATTTTAGGGTGTTTTGGAAGATTCCAAGGATTTTAAAAAGATTTAAATAATTTGAAGGTATTTCGAAGGGGTTTTGTATATTTTAGGGTGTTTTGAAAGATTTCAAGGCATTTTTAAGAGATTTAAATAATTTTAAGAAATTTCCAAGTATTTTAATGATTTTAAGAGACCAAACAAAATTTTCATTTGGTTGTAAAGAATTTTCTAGAATTCCGGAAGATATAGAACGATTTCACAGGGCATATAAGGTTTTAAATTTTTTTAAAGATTTCAAGGGTTTTTATAAGATTTACGAGGATTTCTGTGATTATGAGCGATTTTAAAAGCTGACAAGATATTCTAATAATTTTGTCAGGACTTTAAGAAATATTATCAGATTTCATAGAATTCAGAGATTTCGTAAGATTTCAAAGATTATCGAATATTTAAAGGTATTTCCAAAGATTTTAAAGAATTTTAAAGACTGTGTGATGTTTTAAAAGATATAAAGGAATTCCCAATTGATTTCAATAATATAAAGGGATTTTAAGGGATTTTAATGATTTAAGTTTTTTTTTAATTCCCAGTAATTTTTAAGAACTTTAAAGAAATTCAAGTGGTTTCAAAAGATGCCAAAGAATTTTTAATTAGTTTAAATCACTGAAAGGAATTTCAAAGAGTTTTAAATATTTTAGGTCATTTCAAAATAATTAAAGGCATTTCAAAAGATTTAAAAAATTTCAAGAAATTCACAAAAAAATAAGTCAAAATATTCTAAGGTATTTTATCAGATTTCCAAGGTATTTTATCAGAACTCCAAGGATTTTAGTGGTGATAAGAGATTTAAAAAGCTTTCAAGGTACTTTAATGAACTTTCCTAGATTTCAGGAATTTTTTTTCACAAGTGAATTCACACCTGAATTCTTTTAAATTCTTCTGAATTCTTTAAGAAAATTTATATTCTTTGTAATTCTCCTAAATTCGTCTAAATTCACTAAATTCTACTCAATTTAATGGATTTCTTTTAGTTTTTGTTTAATTCATCCGGAAGTCCAAAACTCATATTGAATTCTTAGGAGATACATGAGATTCTTTTGAATTCCCTCAAATTTTTCAAAGCTTATTTCAAATTTACTGAATTACGATAGGAATCAGGAATTACCTTGACAACCTGGAAATCCCCTTGAATTTTTCAAGAGAACCTTGAATTAAAAAGATTTTTTTTTTTTGCTTTTAAATCAGTAATTTTATTGAAATGTTTTTGAGTGTACACCAAATTTCAAAAGGTTAGAAAATATTTGTAAAGATTTCAAAATATTTACAAAATTTCAAAATATTTTTAACAGTTTCCGTTTTAAGCTTTCAAGAATTTCGAAGATTTCAAGAATTTCACAGATTTCAAGATTTTACAACATTTCAAAGATTTTGAACGAATTCAAAATTTTCTAGAAGATTTCAAAAGATTTCAAAAATATTGAAAAGGTTTCAAAAAGGTTCCAGTACACCAGAATGCAAAGATTTCCAAACATTTCAAAGATTTCAAAAAGGTTACAGTAAACCAGATTTCTAAGGTTTCAAAACATTTCAAAGATTTAAAATTATTTACAAATTTTTTAGAAGATTTCACAAAGGTTAAAAAAATTTTAATTACTTCAAACGAATACAGCAGATTTCACAAATACATAAAAAATTAGATTAATATTTGAAAAACAGACAAGAATTTAAAAAATAAAAAAAGACAAGAACAAAATAAACATTTCAAAGATTTTAAACGATTTCAAATTTTTTTAGAAGATTTCAAAAGATTGCGCAAAGATTGTAAATATTTCAATGATTTCAAACGTATACAAGGATACCAAAGATTTCAAGGATTTGGAAGTTTCCAAAAATTTCAAAGATTTTACAAAAAAAAATTTAAATTTTTAAATATTTCTCAAAGATTTCACAAAGATTTTAAGTACGTCAAAAGATTTCAACGAGTTCACAATGATTTCAAAATATTTCACAACGATTTCAAAGATTGCAAGAATTTGAATTCTGAATTTTATTTACATTTTTAAACAAATTCTTGAATTTCCATCCTACAAATATGAATTTTCTACCAAATGATCGAATTTTAAACAAAAAAGATTAAACTTCAATCAAAAATAGTTGTATTTTCAGCAAAATAGTTGAATTTCTAACAGAATACTGGAATTTTCTGTTACAAAAATCAAATTTCAAACAAATTGTTGAATTTTGAAACCAAATATATTGAGCTTCAACCAAAAACAGAGTTGATCTTTTAACACGAAAAGTTGAATTTTCAACAAAAAGCTGAATTCTCAAGAAAAAATTGAATAGTTCATATTTCAACAACAAAAAAACGAATTTTCAACAAAATAGTTAAATTTTCAAAGAGTTAAACGTTGAAAAACAAATTTTCAAGAAAATAGTTGTACTTTCAACCTAATTTTTAATTTTTAAGTAAAAAGATAAATTTTCATCAAAAAAAAAACCTAACAAAATAGTTCAAATTTCAAACAGAGATGAACTTTCTACAAAACATTTGAAATTTCAAACCGTAAATATTAATTTTCTACCAGAAAGATGAATTTCCGACGGAACTCATTAATTTTCAACCAAAGGAGATGAATTTTCAACTAAAATTATGAATTTTTAACAACAACAAAAAAATAAATTTTCAACAAAGTAGTTCAGCTTTTAACCCAGAAGTCAAATTTTCTAAACAAATAGACGAGTATTCAACAAATGAAGATTTTTCAGTCAAGAAAGAAAAAAATTTCATCCAAAATGTTTAACTGAAACAAAAAGACGAATTTTTTATAAAATATTTTTTCATTTTCTACCCGAAAATGTGCATTTTCAACAAAAAATTTAATTTTCAACCAAACAATCGCAGTTTTAACCAAAAAAGATCAAATTTCAACCAAACAGATTATTTTTCTACCAGTAAAGACGCATTTTTAATGAAAAGATCAATTTTCAACAAAAAATGGAAAAGTTACATTTCCAGGTAAAAAATTAATTTTTAGTTAAAAAAAGTATTTTCATCAAAATAGTTAAATTTTCAACCAAAGTAATAAATCTTTAAACCAAAATGACGATTTTTTTTTAACAGCAAAAGTGAATTTTCTACCAAGAAAGATTTTTTAGTCAATAGAGAAAAAAAATTGAAACAAATTATTGGATTCTTAAGCCAGAAAGACAAATCTTTACATCAAAGTCTTTAAGACAAATTTTTACAAAACATTCGAATTTTCAATCGGAAAATGTGGATTTTGAACCAAATAGTTGAATTTTCCCCCATAATAATATAATTTGTAAACCAAAAAAAATGTTTAACAAAACAGTTGAATTTTTCAACTTTACAAGATGACTTTCTGAAGCTCTTCGCGTGGGGTGATTGCTAGAGAGATTGATATTTTCATTTGGAAAAATTAATTTGAGAAAATATTTAGAAAGATTTTAAAACATTTGGAATGATTTCCTAAAATTAAGGAAAAGGAAGACTTGAAAAGATACTAAGATAATTTTAAACTTGAAACGATTTTCAAAAATGTTTAATAAAATGTAGATTTTTGAAGAATTTGAACCAAAATCTTGTTGAAAAAATATTTTGAAAAGTTTCTAGAGAAAAAAAAATGT
Organism: Amphibolips quercusostensackenii; assembly: GCA_032357855.1. Lineage (NCBI taxonomy): Eukaryota > Metazoa > Arthropoda > Insecta > Hymenoptera > Cynipidae > Amphibolips > Amphibolips quercusostensackenii. The sequence continues at coordinate 4,437,907 of JAUELO010000031.1, read as the reverse complement.
CTTCAGATTTCTGGGAAAAATACATTTTTTTTTTATTTCACAACATTTTTGTTTAGAAAATATTTAGAAAGATTTCAAAACATTCCGAAAGATTATCACAACTCTAAAAATGAATCTGCAAGATTTGATGACATTTTTTTGTTTTGCAGAATTTTAAAAAAGTTAGGAAATATTCGAATCACTTTAAAAGATATTTAGAAGTTTTTAAAAAATTTCAAAAAAACGTTTCATTAAGATTTCAAAAGATTTTAAACATTTACACAAAGATTTCAAGGATTTTAAAGATTTTACAAAAGCTTTAAACAATTCTAAAAGATTTCACAGAAATTTTAAGCTTTCACTAAGGTTTGTAATACTTCAAAAAATGCCAACGAATTGACAAAGATTTCCAAAGTTTTCACGAAGATTTCACTCATTTCGAAGTCTTTACCAAGGTTTTTAAATATTCCCAAATATTTCACAGAGACGACTTATGTTTGCAAGAAACGAGTAATTTATTTATGATTCGACTTTCTTTAGAAAGCCGAATCCAAGGAATTTTAAAGAGATTGAAAAGTTTCGAGGGATTTTAAAATGTCTCAAAAGATTTTAAATATTTTAGGGTATTTTGAACGATTCCAAGGAATTTTGTATTGATTTTAATAATTTGAAGGGATTCCAGAGGCTTTCAAATATATTAGATTATTTTTCAAACTCCCTGAGAATTTTCTTTGTGTGATTTAAAAAAAAACTCTCAAAATATGTTTAAAATTTTTCAGGATTTAAGGAAATAACAGATGTCATGTCATTTTACGATTTTTTATTATATTTAAGTAGATTTAAAAAATGCATTTAAAATAATTGAGGAATTACAAAGATTTTCATATATTTTGAGGTATTTCCAAACATTTTTAAGAACTTTAAAGATTTTAGAATATTGTAAAAGATTCCAAGAAATTTTCAATTGATTTGAGGGTATTTTAAAAAATTTCAAGGAATTTTCAAGAGCCGTAAAAGATTTCATGGGATTTTAAAGAATTGAAAATAGTTAAGGGTATTTTTAAAAATTCGGAAGATTTTCCAAGAGCTTTACAAAAATTCGTGGGATTTCAAAATATTGTAAAGGTTTTCAAATTTTTTAGGGTATTTTAAAAGATCTAAATACATTTTAAAAGATTCCAAATATTTGTTAACAGTCTTCCTTAATTTAAAAGAAGATATTATTAGGATAATTAATTATTAAATTTTTTTTTATCCCGAGGAGTTTTTCAGAGTTTTAAACAATTTCAAAATATTTTTAAGCATTTGAAATTTTTTAGGTAATTTTTAATAGGTTTCAATAATTATAAGTGATTCAAAGGATTTTGAAGACATGAGAAATATTTTTAAAAATTCCAAGGGCTTTTTCAAGAGCTTTAAAAAAATCCATTTGATTTCAAACGATTTTAAAGAATTTGAAATATTTAAGGTATTTTAAAAGATTTCAAGGCTTTCTCGTAAGCTTTAACAGTTTCAAAAAATTTCAAAAGATTTCAAAGTATTTTAAATATTTTAGGGAATTTTAAAACTTTTCAAGAAATGTTTAATAGATTATCATAATTGGAAAGAATTCCAAAAGATTTTAAAAATTATAAAGCATTTTTTTAAATTCCAAGGAGTTTTCAAGAGTTTACAATTTTTTAAAAAGATTCAAATAATTTGAAGTGATTTTAAAGTATTTCAAAGATTTGAGCGTATTTTTCAAAATTCCAAGTAATTTTAAAGAGCTTTAAAAAAATTAATGTGATTTATTTATTCCAGTAATTTAATAGATTTTTTAAAGAATTTGAATTATTGTAGGATATTTTAAAATATTTTTTGGAATTTCAAAATCTTTAAAACATTTTAAGAAATTTTAAAAGATTAAAAAATATTCGAAATATTGTAAGAAATTTAAAAAGATTCCAAGCCATTTTTAATTGATTTCAGTAATTCAAAGGGGTTTTAAAGAATTAAAAAATATTTTAAAGCATTTAATAAAATTAAAAAGGAATTTTCAAGAACTTTTAAAAAATGCATGAGATTTTAAATGATTTTTAAGTGTAAGAAATATTTTAGGGTATGTTAAAATTTTGTAAGGGATTATCCAGAGATTAAACAAAATTCATGGGATTTACAAGAATTTTAACGAATTCAAGCAATTTAAAAATCTCTCAAGGTAATTTAATAAATTTTCCAAAATTTTAGGAAATATCATTAGATTTCATGTAATTTCACAAGATTTTATCGTATTTTAATGGATTACAAAGAATTTATTCACAAGAATTAAGGGATTTCGTAGGATTTATAAGATGAATTTTTCAAGGTCTTTCCAAAGATTTTATAGAATTTTTCAAACAATTAGAAAGATTTTATGTTATTTAAAAAAATTTCAAGACATATTTAATAGATTCAATAATTTGAAGGTTTTCCAAAGAATTTAAAGATTTTGGGATATTTTTTAAAGTTCCAAGGAAATTTTCAAGATCTTTAAAAAGTTTCAAGGTATTTCCAAAGATTTCAAAGAATTTTAAATAATTTAGGATATTCTAAAAGATTCTAAGAAATTTTTAATTGATTTAAATTTAATATTAACTTTTAAAATTCATAACCAGATGACAATACAGTTTTTTTTTATAATTGATTTAAATCATTTTGAAGATTTCTTGAAATTTTCAAGGGATTTCAAAATATTTGAAAGGATTTTAAATATATTAAGGTAGTTTGAAGGATTCCAAGGCATTTACAGTTCATTTCATTAATCTTATTCTTATTTCAGAGATTTTGAACATTTTTAAGAGTTTTTTTTTAAGATTACAGGATATTTTCAATAGCTTCAAGAAGTTTTAAGAGATTTTAATAGATTTCAAATAATTTGAAATATTGTAGAGAATTTAAAAATATTCCAAGGCATTTCACGGAATTTTTAAATATATTAATGGATTTCAAAGAATTTATTCACAAGAAGGAATGGATTTCGTAAGATTTCAGAAATTTGAAGAGATTTTCAAATCTTTTTGCGATTCATTTGGAATTCACCCTGAATTCCTTTTAATTTTTCGGAATTTTTTTGAATATTTTAATTTATCAGAATTCTTTTAAATTACTGAATGTGATTTAAGACTTAAAATTACAGATAATACTTACTAAATTGAAATAATTTTTTCTATATTTATGAATTGTTTTCAATTCACAGCCCTGAGAATAATTAAAAATTTATACATTCAAATTTAAAATTATTTTAATCCACTTATAAAGGATTCTATATTAAAAGTGTTTCAAGGTTAGAATTTCGTTATTAAACATTAAGGGTCAGGGAAAATAAAAAATTAGGGAAAAGTTAGCGAATTCTGAAAATGAAGTTTTGCGGCCACCCTGAATTAAACCTTTTAAATCTATTCTTAAAAAATATTTTTATTAAAGTGAACGTTTGAAATATATCAAATCTATTTTTTATTTATTTAGGGGAGACATGCGAGCGTTTACGTTGTGCCTAGCTAGATGTAATTACGAGGACATAAATGTGTCTGTGAGTGCCGAAGATTTACGAACGCCTCTTCATCTTGCATGTGCAACTGGAAATTTAGCCATGGCACAACAGTTGATATGGGTAAGCAACTTTTTTTTTATAAGAAATTTAGAAATACCATGTTTTATCTCTGATTTTATTAATATCAATTCTTTCGGGTAGGCTTTAGACCCGAAATTTAAAAAAAATTGTCTGTAGAAAAACAGGAGATTTAAAAAAAAATTTTTAAAGTAAAAAAAAATATTGCTAAAATTCACATCAATATAATTTTATTATTTATTTAAAATATTTAAAATATTTTTTTAAAATTATGTTTTGTTTTTCATTTTTTTCTGAATGGGACGAGAATTTTTTTCATTTCTAACAGTTTCATTGAGTTTTTTCTTTAAAGATGAAGAAGGGAATTTTTCATTTTCATTTTTTTCTGAATTGAAAGAAAATTTTTAACATTTCTATTGAGTCAGAAGCGAGGTAATTTAGGAATCTGTTCCATTTTATTTTTAAGTATAGAGGCCATAAATATACTATTATTATAAATTTTTCAGGGTGGGCGTGGGTCGGAAATTTTTGTAACTTGTAGTAGAAAACAGAAGGGTCTTTTGGTTTCTAATTTTTTTTCTGAATTGGAAAAGGAATTGTGTTTTAACAATTATTCTTCTGAAGTCGACCAAATTCTTTTTAAAATTATTTTTCTTAAAAGATGAAAGAGGCGAATTTTTTATTTTGAATCACCAATGTCAGAAAATTTTTTTTTAAAGTCAGGGAATTTTTTGAAAGCGTGCTTACTTTATTGTTTAATTGAAATATAAAATGGAATAAAAATGATTTTTCATTTTTAAAAGTAACTTTATACAACTGTATTTAACTATATTTGGTTAAAATTTAGTTTTTTTTTTAATTAATTTTTTTTTCACTGAAAAAATAACTTTTTTTTTTATGAAAATTGATCGCTTTTAGTCGAAAATTCAAGTATCTGGTTGGAAACTTATTTATTTAGTTGAAAATTTGTTCTTTTTTGTAGAAAATTATTCTTTTGGTTTAAAAATTAAAATCTCTTTTGGTTGTAATATCATCTTCATTTTTTGTTCAGAATTCGTATCTTTTTGAATGAAAATTTAATTACGTGGTTGAAAGTAAGACTATTTCATAACAAATTAATCTTTTTGGTTGAAGATTCATAATTTTATGTAAAATTTATATTTTGGTTGAAAAATGAGCTATTTGGTTGAAAATTCGTTTTTTCTTTGTCTGAAAATTAATTTTTTTTACGGAAAATGTAACTTCCAGTTCAATGTTTAAGTATTTTGTTAAAAATTTTTTGTTGTTTTTAATTGCAAATTAATTTTTTAAACTAAAAATGTGACTATTCCTGTTGATCAAAATTCATCTTTTTCAGTCAAACATTCATCATTTTTGTGGAAAATTCATCCCTTTCGTTGAAAATTAATTTTTTTAACTAAAAATTTAACTATTCTATTTTTCCCTGAAAATTGAACGTTTTTAGTTCTACATTCAACTATTTAGTTGAAAATTTGTCTTTTAGTTGAAAATTCATGTAATTTGTCGAAAAATTGTCTTTTTGGAATAAAATTAATCTTCTTGTTTGAAGAATCATCTTTTTTATGGAAAATTCAAGTTTTCCAATTCAATATGTATAATTTTAGTTAAAAATTCATCTTTTTTGTTAAGATTTAAAACAATCGGTTGAAAGTCAAACTCTTTTGTGAAAAATTCATCGTTTTAGTTTAAAATTGATCTATTCCAGTTAAAGATCGTTATTTTGAGTTGAAAATTTATTAATTTCTTTTAAAATGTGTTTTCTTTTTGTTGAAAATTAAAATTTTCAATTTATAATTTAACGATTTAATGTTTGGTTAACAATTTATCTTCTTTAGTTGAAAATTCATGTATTTTATTGAAGATTTCGTCTTCTTTTTGGTAGAAATTAAGCATTTCGATTAAAAATTATTATTTTTTCAACTAAAAATTTAACTACTCTATTTTTTGCTGAAAATTCAACTATTGGGTTGAAGATTTGTCCTTTTTAGTTAAAAATTCATGTATTTGGTTGAAAAATCATGTTTTCTGGAATAAATTTAATCTTATTGTTGGAAGAATCGTCTTTTTTGTTGAAAATTCAAGTTTCCCAATAAATAAGTATAATTTTGGTTGAAAATTCATCTTTTTGTTAAAAATAAATAAACTTGGTTGAAACTTGAACTCTTTTATTAAAAATTCACGATTTATTTCCTGACTCCAGGTCATTCGTCTTTGCAGGATGAAAGTAACCGTGTCCGGGGTTGCCTGCAAGCATTGTTACGAAATCTGCGGAATCGAAACGTAAA
>JAUELO010000031.1:4270290-4282486 GCA_032357855.1 Amphibolips quercusostensackenii | reverse complement strand
GTAGGCAATGTTAGAAATGTCCAATGACCTATGAGCAACGACTAATGGCTAATGCGTATTGACCTATGGCCAATAACAAATGATCAATGACCTATTGCTAATCACAAATGACATGAACAATGAGTCTTGAGGACAATCTGATGACAATAAAAAATCTTTCGTTAACAAAATATTTAAAACAAACTATAATCGCCCTGTGCTTTCATAAACAAAAAATTTTGCTTTTCTTTAAAGGAATGCAGAGCTCGTTAATCAGCAAAGACGCCTGGCTATCAATCTACAAATATTAATTTTTTAATTGTTTTGAATCCTTTTTCAAACTTTTGGATAGAAATTTATCATTCTATTTGCTCCTAACAATAATAAATATGATTTATTTCAAATTATGAATTTAATAACAAAGATTTCGTTTTTTAGTGGAATTTAATAAAACTTACCTGAGACAAAATAAATTTGTTTATGAAATCGTGTCTAACAAAATTAAAGAAATTAGTTATTAACAGGTAAGTACGTTAAGAGAACAAAGTGTAAATGTTGAAAACAGACAAATAATGCATATGTTATGCATCTAAATTTCTTTGCAAGAAACTAGCACATGTCCTCTTGTCAACTATTGCGAAACGAAGATAATAATGAGTCAGTGATAAAGAATTTTCAGTGAATTCCAAATGAGAAACAGAATTCTTAATTTGCAAATGCATAACAAGAAAAGAGTGTTTATAACATAAGGTAACTTGAAATAAGAAGAAAAAAATATCATTACTCAATCACAAACATAAATAATTGACCTTCATATTACAACATGTACTTTTCTTATCTACAAACCTGTTACAGTAGCATATCACGCGAGGACTTCGTCATCGAAACTATCCGTCATGCGTCTTCAGCAATTAAGATAAGTTAAATGACACAGATGGGACATAAGGAAATGCGATTGTTTAAACAAAGCATTCTTTGATACTAACAATATTTTCATTTTTTAAACTTGTCCAGTGGTACGTGACAATATTATTAAATTTAAGAATAGATGTGATGTCAAATCCTTTGTGTAATTAACGTCTAGGAATATGATATAGATGAATGTTGTTACAATATCGCTTTCTTAGTATAAATGTCGACTGAACTCGAGAAACGATATTCTTCATTTTTATTTATTTCCAATAGTAAAGATGATACGGTTAAGAATACTTTCCGCGATACTACTCGCTGTGGTCGACGCGCAAAAAAATCCAAATTATGTGGGTGATAGAACGACTATGGTTCATCTCTTTGAATGGAAATTCGAAGATATTGCCAAAGAGTGTGAAAGATTTTTAGGACCAGCTGGTTACGCAGCAGCTCAGGTAGGCTAAACCTAATTAACAGGAAAAACTTTTATCAGCTTGTCGCTCTTGTCCAAGTTCGAGTTTCTAATTCTAGTTAAACTTTTAGATTTTCAATTTTTTAAGATGTGAGAGAACTGTAAAACGATTACTCAAAATCTATATATACAAATAAAAAGGGCCAGTTTAAGAATTTTAAATTCTTAAACTCAAACTCTTTACTTTCAATTTATAAACGCAAATATAATACTTTGGCAGACATTACAGCCTAAAATGCTTCTTAAAGAGGGGATATTGACGTACTCGTATAATGATATATTTGATTGTCAACAAAATAGTTGAATTTTTAAAATAAACAAAAAATTAATGGTTCGCCAAAGAAGATAAATTTTCAAACAAAAAGTTGATTTTTCAGCAAACAAAATTTAGTTTTAGACTGTACAGTTAAACCGTTAAACGAAAAAAATGGATTTCTGACCAAATATTTTAATTTTTCATATAGAAAAAAAATGTTTAATAATGTACAAAACTACAAATCTTGCGGACATTTTGTAGTTTTGCACACGATTGAAACACGACAAATTTTTTTATTTTATCATTATGAATCATCGCAAAAGCATTTGATGAATTAATTTCTAATTAAATTGTTGAAGATAACAAAAATTTGAAATAATTTTAACGACAAACAATTGCATTCATAACAATACGGTAGAAGCTTTAAGCCATGAACACAAATTTTTCCAAATATAGTTGCATTTTTAAATAAGTAATTGACGTTTGAACAAAATACTTAATTTATAAACTAAAATAATGTATTTTTAATAAAAAAAATAATGGCTAACACATAAATTGAACTCAAACTAAATATTTGAATTCTGAATCAAAAAGATTAATTCTCGAAGAATAATATATTACATAGCTTAGACTTTAACCAAAAAAATATTTCAATTTAAAATCAAAAACAGTTAAATTTATCCAAAAAAAAGACCAATTTTGAACAAAATAGTTAGATTCACAGCCAAAACAAATGATTTTTAATTTAAAAAGGATAAAATACAAAAAAAGTTAAACCTTGTATGAAAAAGTACGTATTTCTTCGAAAATATTAAAATTTCCCACCCTAAAATATAAGTTTCTTTACCAAAGACTCAATTTTTAACAAAATATTCAAATTTCGTACGAAAGTAATAAAATTTCTAGCCTAAAGAAATAAATTGTCTGCAGAACATGTTAATCCTCGATTCAAAAATATCAATTTTTATCTGAATAGTTGAATTGCAGACTAAACACGATGATTTCACAACAAAAATGGGATCATTAAATTTTCAGTTGGGAAAATTAATTTTTAAAAAATTAGTTTTTATTAAGTAGTTAGATTTTTAATCAAGCAGATGTATTTTTGAATAAGAAAATAAATTATTCAAAAATTAGTTCAACTTGCAACCAGGCAGTTTTATTTTCAATCAAGGAGATCAATTTTCTGACAAAAAATACGAATTTACAAAAAGTATATAAATTATTAAACAAAATGTTAAATTTGAAAATAAAAATAATAAGTTTTCAACCAGTAATAAAATAATTGAATATTTTACTGAAACAATAAATTTTTAAACAAAGTGTTTAAATCATTGATTAATAAAATGAATGCTTAACAAAAAGGTTAAACTTTCAATAAAGTAGTTGATTTTTTAATTAAAAAAAAGTTAAATTCTCAATGAAGAATTTATTAAGCAAATTTTCAACTATAAATGATATTTTTTTAACAAAAAATAGAACTGTTAGATTTTTAGTTAAAAAACTTAATTTCAATCTAAAGCAAACAAACCATTCTTTAACCAAAGAGATAGATCGCCAAGTGATAAAATGAATTTAACAAAGAAGTTCACCTTTCAAGCAAGCAGGTTAATCTCCAACAGTCAAGATTAATTCTTTTAAAAAAGGGTAAATTTACAACAAAATACATACACTTTCAACTAATAATACATTTTTATTTAAAACAATTAATTATTAATGGAATATAATTTCTAATGAAGAATTTAGTAGACGAATTTTCAACTAAAAACAATCAATTTCCAAATAAAAATATAGAAGGATCGTCGGAAAAAAGGGGTAAGTCTCAAAAATTAAATCTTCCAGGAGACACATAAAACTGTCTAGCTTCAATAAATTTAATTTTGAACGAAAAAATACCAGTTTTTTTTCTTTGAGGTTTTGTCAAGGTCTAATGAATCATGAAAAGAGGGACTTAAAAAAAGCAATTATCTCTTCAAAATATTTTTTACAGAAGCAGCGCATTTCAGACAAGGCTAATTTGGACTTACAAATAGTTAAATGACTTTTTTATTTACTAATTCATAAAAAAAACACGAAATAACTTTTAAATTATTTCTTATTTCTATCGAATCGTGAAGAAGGCGTTCTAAAAAAAGCGACCACCTGCAAAAAAACCTTTTTTAAATAAGGACGCGACCAGAAAAATACCGGACCTGACACTAAAAGAGCTGCATACATTTTTTATTTTCTAATCAAAAAAAAAAAAAAAAAAGAAATTGCTTTCGAGCTGATACTTAACTCTGTGCGACCATGAAAAGAACATTGTGAAAAATCTGCCTGCTGCGCAAGCATATTCTCATCGCGCGCTGGGCGCGCGGCTCGCTTCACTGGCAAGTTTGAACGCGCCTCGGGCGCGCGTCTTTCAGATTTTGCGCTTCGCACTCGATAATGGGTTACCTCGCGCTTTGCGCTCGGACATATTCAGATCTCGCGCTCCGCGTTTGGATATTTATTTTTTGCATTTTTTTTTTTTATTTTTGTCATCATATTATTTTTGGTAAATGAAATAGAATATTGTATAAGTCCTCTTCTAGACTTATTACGTATCTCGCATCTTTTAGAGCAATATTGGAATTTCGATTTTTTTATATGAATTTTTTGGATAAATTAAAAATGAGCATTTCTGTTGAAAAATATTTCGAAGAAATTTTGTGAGAATTTTTACACGCTAAAATCAATATTTCACGTCGTTCAGCTCAAAATTTAAATTTTCGATTTTTTTCAAAGTATTTTCGATAAATAAAATCAAAAAGACAAGTCATATTGAAAAATTATTTGAATAAATTTTGTAGAAATTTGTAGAAGCTGCAATTCCTTCTGAAATTTTTTTCCGTATCTAGCCAAGCTTGTTTTGCAATTTAAATTTTGGATATTGTCTATAGTACTTTTAATAAATAAAATCAAAATGACCAGTCTTATCAAAAAAATGGTTTAAAAAATTTTGTAGGACTTTTGAAAGCTATAATTGCTTTTCAAGACTTTTTCTGGTATGTTCCATCGTTTTGTTCAACATTTGAATTTTCAATTTTATCATAGTATTCAAATAAATAAAATCAAAATCAAATGCACTATTGAAAAGTGTGAAATTCAAGTTTTGTGAGGCTTTCAAAAAGCTACAATTGCTCTTCAAGACTTTTTCTCGTATCTTACGGCGTTTGGTTCGAAATTTAAGCTTTCTATTTTTTTATAATATTTTTGATAAATAAAACCGAAATGACAAGTCCTATCGGAAAATAGTTTAGAAAACTTCATTGTAGAAAGCATATATATATATAAACAACCCTAAAGATAAAGAGGCACCTCTCAGTGATCATGGAGTATATACAATCCCTTGCTCTTGTGTCAAAGTCTACATTAGAGAAACCGGGAGAGCGGTGAGCCAGCGTGTAAAGGAACATGAGAGTAAAGTCAGGCTAAAATATTTCACGCAATCACCACTAGCTGAGCATAATATCGAAACCGGACATAGCATTTTATTTGACAAATCTACTATCATCGCAAAAAGATGTAATATTTTCCCAATAAAACACAGAGAAGCAATTGAAATCTGAAAACACCCTGATAACATTAATAGGGACAGCGGATATAATACCAATCCGATTTGGCTTCCCGTTCTCCCGGGTGTTTAAAAAAAGACTTGTTTGGCCAATCAGGTTCAACCAGCCTCCATAGTGGGGCACTATGGCCAATCACAGGCATCGTAGAGAGCATATATATGAGAACAACATAATCTGAAACTTCAGTTTCAGGTTAGCCCTGAAGAAGTGAACTGCAATGTTCACGAAACGTCGGCAAGATTCGTAGTTATTTACACGATTGAAACACGAAAAAACTCTTTTATTAAAATTCATTATAGTTCAAACAAGATTTTTAATTTTCGAACAATTTCAGATTAAATTCAAGTTTTTTAAAGGAAATCTGTTATTTTAAACTAAAATGGAAAAAATTAGGTATCATAAAAGATTCACGACTTTTTAATAATTTCAGGTTATGTTGCTATTTTACACCAGAAATCGATATTTTTACAAAATAATTAGATTTCAAAAAAGATTTAAATTGTCTTTACAACTGTAGATTTAGCTATCAGTTTTGACCGATTTTTTCATATATCTATACAGATTTTAAAGAACATTCACATTTTTTAAAACAATTTGTGGTTATGCTGGTGCGATGGAAAAATCCTCAAATTTTATTTTTCGGTCGTCTCGTTATGTCAATGTTTTTGACCGGAAATCGGTTACTTTGAACGAAGGTAAATAAATCTCCAAGAAGATTTACCATTTGCAACCATTTTTTTGTTATCAGATTTTTCAGATTCTTATTATTATTCTTTAGAATTGTATTCAGAATCATTAAAGTCATAATTTAGCTTTCTCACAGAGGAAGCTTTGTAATGGTAACAATTTCGAGAATATTTAAATTCATCTAATTTAACATTCCTTAATTGAAAGATGTTTAATATAATTTTCTAAGCAATTGTCCAAATGTGTGTGTTTTACACTTTTTTGTGAAGACGATAACTTGAAAACGGTTGCAAATAAATTGATGAAATTCGGAGGGCTTATTTTTACCACTAATATCTTAAGAATGACCAAGGGATTTTTTTTTAAATATTAATCGCATTTTCAGCACTTTATAATATTTTAAAAATCCGTTCTTCATATTAAACCTTTTTTAGTAACATAAGTCAAAGTTAATGCAAAAATACAAAGATTCCTTGGTGCGAGACGAATAGATTGATCTGTAATATTAATACATTTTATCAAAGAGTAAGGAAGTTATGGTCATATACATATATTAAAAATCGATTTTTATAGTAAAAATTGATGCAATAACGGAAAAGATTTCTTGATTAGAGGCAAATCGATTGGTCTTTAATATTAATACACTTTATTGAAGAGTAAGGAAGTTATGCTCATTTATAATATTTGAAACATCTGTTTAGAACAAAAAAAACTTTTTTTATCAACATAATTCAAAGTTGATGCATGAATAGAAACGATGTGTTGATTCGAGATGAATTTATTGACTTATAATATTGATACATTTTATTAAACAGTAAGGAAGCTATGATAATACGTAATATTTAAAAAACGGTTTTTGACAGTAAAAGCTTTTTCTTCAGCATAATTCAGAATTGATGCAATAACGGAAAAGATTTCTTGATTCGAGGCAAATCGATTTATCTATAATATTAATACACTTTATTGAAGAGTAAGGAAGTTATGCTTATTTATAATATTTGAAACATCTGTTATAAACAAAAAAACTTTTTTCATCAACATAATTCAAAGTTGATCCATAAATAGAAAAGATTGGTTGATTCGAGACAAATCGATTGACTTATAATATTGATACATTTTATTGAAGAGTTAGGAAGCTATGATAATACGTAATATTTGAAAACACGGTTTTTTATAGTAAAATTTTTTCTTCAACATAATTCAGAATTGATGCGATAACAAAGAAGAATTCTTGATTCGAGGCGAATCGATTGATCTATAATATCAATACACTTTATTGAAGAGCAAGGAAGTTATGCTTATTTATAATATTTGAAACATCTGTTTAAAACAGAAAAACTTTTTTCATTAACATAATTCAAAGTTGATGCATAAATAGAAAAGACTTTTTGATAATAATTTTAAAATAAAATAATTCTGAAAATTAAAAAAAAAATCATAAACCTACGAAAGGATAGGGTGCGACAGAAATTCCCCCTTCCCTTTCCAGCTCGGAAAATTAACATATTAAATACAAAATTTTATTTGTCTGATCTGTCTTTGAATTTTAAAAAAATTCTGCATTATTTGGTTATTTTATATTTTCTATTAATTTCTTTTTTTTAATTGATCAGAATAAAAACTTTGTTTTGTCTATTTTTTCAAAAAGTCACTAATTTCAATTTGTTATATATTTCATAGATATTTAAATACTAAAAAACCCTTCTTTAGAATAAAAATATATTTTCTATCATTTCACGCTTACGATTAAGTAAAATGGTATAATCATGCACCTAATGAAAATTAGTTTAAGGGCATGACATTGTATTCATCAGAATAAATCGTCATCTCAACATTAATGTCGATAAAGTGCAAAATAAATTTGCTGGATTTGTTTTTTCGTTATCTATCTTACCTTTTTCAAAAAAAAAATGAATTCCTTTTGTGAATTGCATAAAACTACATAGTTTGCACACTTTCTTACAAATATTTAATGTTTTTACAGAAACACTCATTTTGTAAGCAGGCAGTGTACATTTAAAGGTTTAGAGCACATTCAAGTATTTTTCAATATTCAATACTTACAACCCAGGTGGAACAATCATACATATTGGGAAATATTGCAAATTATTTTACTACTTTGTATAATTTACAAATAATTTTGTCTAACAAGAGAATTTTGTTTAAAATGTTGTATGGAAAATAAATTTTCTTATTTTAGAATGTCTAAGTTCACCTATTTTCACACGAATTATTGTGAATTCAATCTCGTACGTATTTTCTATTCGTTCATCAACCTTGAATTATGTAACTGAAAATTTTTTTACGGTACAAAACAGAATTAAAATATTATAAATGACCATAAATTTCTTACTCTTTCATCAAGTGTATAAATATTAGATATACGTTAATCGATTCGTAATAAAAATTAATTTAACGGCATGACATTGCATTCAGCAAAAACAATCGTCATCTCAGTATTAACGTCGATAGGGTACACAATAAATTTACTCCATTTATTTGTTGGTTATCTATTTTACCTTCTTTAAGCAAATAGAAGGACTTCCTATCTTGTGCATTTTGGAAAACTGCATGATTTGCAAAGTTTATTACAAATATTTATTGCTGTCACAGAAAAATATATTTATTTGTTTAAATGAGGAAGTTTTACATTTGAGGGCTTAGACCAAATTTTAGGTATTTTCAAAAATTGCGACGACTAAAAAATCCCGAAAAACAAAATTCACGAACAGTTTGTAATATTTCCGAATTGAAAAACTCCCGCATAATAAAATTGCTGAATTACAAAATTCCCGAATAACGAAATTCCCGAAAAGCTTGTAATATTTCCGATCATAAAAATATTTGATTATTGTATCTTTAATAAATTAATAATATTTATAAACGAATTGTAATTGTTTAAATACGGAAGTTTTCTAGTTCGAGTATTTTATAATTCGACAATTTTCAGTCGGAAATTTTACTAGTTGGGAATTTTCCAATTCAGTAATATTATAAACTATTCGGGAATTTTTTTAATCGAGAGTTTATTAACTCGAAAGTTTTAGTTTTTGGGAATTTCGTTATTCATCAGTTGTATTTTCCGGGAATTTTATTATTTTGAAGTTTTATTATTCGGGAATTTTCCGATTCGTTAATATTATAAACTGTTCGTGAATTTCTTAATTCGCGAATGTTATTATTTGGAAATTTTGTAATTCAGGAATTTTATTATTCGGAAATTTTTAAATTCGGGAATTTTATTTTTTGGAAATTTCCCAATTCGGGAATTTTATTATTCGCAAATTTTCCAATTTAAAAATTTTATTATTCGGTAATTTTATTATTCAGAAATTTTACAATGTCGGGAATTTCATTTTTCGGAATTTTTCAGCTATCCCTGAAAATTCAGTTTCTACCAATTTTATTATTTGTTTAAATTCTCGTATATAAACTGAATTTTTTATTCTGAAATGTCTATTTAAACTAAGAATTAATACGCTAAATTATTGTGAAGTAAATCTCACGTGTTCCCACTTTTTTTTATTTATTAATAAAATAGCGATCACATAATAAGTACTTTGTTTCCCTTCTATGACTAGTTAGCAAATATATTATATTTGCTTCCTCATGAGCGAAACATTATTGATTTTCTTTTAACATTTTATATTCCAAAATTCAAAAAACTTAAAGAATCCAGGAGGTTTTTTTCTATGCATGCATCCACTCTGAATTACGTTGCTGTAAATATTTTTACTGTAAAAAACATAGTTTTTTAATAATAAAAATGACCATGAATTCAATAAATTCGACCAGAATCATCAAATCTTTTCTACTTTTGCATCAACATTAAATTAGGTTAATGAAAAAAATTTTACAATAAATAGCGCCACTTCTCAAGTACTATAAAAGTCCGAAGCTTTTAGCAATTGTTATGTCAGTTTTCAATTAATAGTAGTGAAAATAATCCCTTTAAATTTCATCAATTCATCTACAACCATATTTATGTTATCTTATGCACAAAAAATGTGAAACAAATATACATTAGGGTGGTCCAAACAAATTATTTTATAAACTTTTTTAAGTCTCACTGCCTCATTTTGTGTCATTTGGTGAAAACAAATTTTTCTCATTTTTTCAGATTTGTAAAAATGTTTAGCTGCAGGGTGCGATACTCAAAGAAGTAGGATATCAAAACGTTGAAAAGAATACGTCGTGTAATCAACATGACGGTTAAAAAATTAATTTTATTCACTAATAAATTCATCCTCATATTCTCCAAAGCCTACTTCTTAAGACACTATAACATAATTTTTAAGCCTCATTTCTGAATTTTATAAAATTAACATTAAAATTTTAGGCGTAAATTATATAACCATTTTTATTATTCAAATATGGAAAATCACATTTACGAAATGAACACTTCCCCTTTTCACCATAAATAATTTATAAGAATAACATTTTCTTTCTTTAAAACTTTTTATTTAAAAATATATGGTATAAAATTATATTGAAATAGAAAGTTTTGTAGAAACAAAATGTAATATTAAATGAATTATGTTGGATGAAAAAGAAAAATGTTTATTTTAAGGGCATTACTTTACATACTTGTGTATCAGAAATTGTTATGTAATTTACGTGTTTTTCACACGATAGTTTAACATCAACTGTGCGAAGTTTTTGTATTGTACCTCACCATTAAAACTTCTTTCTTGAATATAAAAAAATTAAGAAATTTTGTTTTCACCAAGCGACACAAAAATGAGGGGATGAGATTTTAAAATATCGAAACAATATACTTTTGATAGATAAAAATAAAAAATAAAAAGAAACCCTTTCTTTAACACAATTTTTTTGTATTTAATTTAAAAATAACTTGACAATGAAGATAATCATTTGTTTAAATAAAAATTTTCAGTGTAACAAAAAACTATTTCTTTCAATTAAAGAAATTTGTTTGAAACCAAACAAATTTATTCGAATCAAAGGAACTTTTCTTTAAAATCTCTACTTTAAAGTGAGCCCAAACAATTTTTATTTGTTCTTGAATTATCATAAAAAATGCAGACGCGTGCGCAAAAAGAAAATCGCTTGGTCGAGCGGTGCTTGATCCTATCTCCTTTTTCAACGCACGAATAATAGAGATTTATTAATAATTATAATTCTAGAACCATTAAACATTTTTACAGCTTCTTGGTTTTTCTTTTAAGAAAACATTTTAAGGTTTATTTTGCATGATTTTCAAATTGGTATCATTATTTGCTTAGATTTTTACAGAAGTTGAATTTGAATCACGAAAATTTAAAAAAAAACAGAAATGAAAGATTCAGAGATATTCTGCGAGACCTAAGAGCATGTTTTTTATAGCTAGTTTGGTTGTGTTGGCGTTTCATACCAAAATCGATACTTTTGGTCAAAAATCATTTGATTTCAAAGAAGATAAATCATTTTTTAATCTTGAACGATTTCATGATATCAAACATGAAACTTACAATTTTGAAAGACTTTAGGTTATGGTGTTTATTGTATGAAATTTTCATTTTTTAACAAAAATACAACAGTTTGATTTCCTCTACAAAAATATTATACATTAATTCTGAAGTTAAGATAACAATCAATATCATTTATTAAGAATATTGTCCCTGCTGTTCTTTTCTATTATTTTAGATAATAGATAATATAAAATGCAAAAAATTGGTAATAATACTAATTATATATTCTGATTTGAAAATTGCGTAAGATGAATAAAATCGCGTGCATGTTTTTTTATAAGTATAAGATGATGAAATAATATAAGACATATACATATTTTACTGTATATTTTTAAGGCATATTTATATTTATTTATATAGAAATGTACAAGATAGTATATAATTTTCAGACGTTTTTGTGATTTCTGATCCCAAGGCAAGGATTTCATGTAATCATAATGAGTCAACAAGAAAATTAATACTGTTTATAGATTTTTTTTTCATTCTAATGCACACATTTTCAGCACGACACAAAACGTAATCTTCCTTGATGATGACCATGGCCGGAATATTAGTCAATCGCAAGAAATCTTACATCCTCTGATTCTCAAGAAGTATGGCGAAGGTTATTGTCCGATCTTCCTCTCTGAGTCGATAGGACATATAATTAATGACTCCTTCCAAAACTTTCCAAACCCCAAATGTTCCTCAAGCTAAAGTTCAAGCACATTAGAAACAAGTCATCAATTCCAAATATTTGGATACCCACATTTTCTGTCAAAATTAATTTTTTTTCAATTGTGTTAATTAAAAATAAAAAAATACTCCTTTCTGCTTACTGAATTTT
>JAUELO010000031.1:4217640-4231476 GCA_032357855.1 Amphibolips quercusostensackenii | reverse complement strand
AGTCATGGAAATATATAAACTCCGACAGATATTTTCAATTTTATTTCCTCGTTTGTATATAAATTATTCTGGATGGTAAATTTTTTCTTTGAAATTATTTCAAAATTATAAAAAAGAAAATGATTGTTTTTCTATTAAAAAATATTTATGTTGGTCACTTGCTAAAGGAAAAAATTATGTTTTTCGTTCTTGACCCTACTTTATATAATGTTTGTTATTTATAGGTTTTATCACCCACCTTTATTGACATTTGCAATGAATAAAAGTTTTGTTTAGAAGAATATGATAATTCATTTGTGATTAACGATCTGATAATTAACAACTTTTTTATTTACTCAATTTTTTCTGACTAATGGATATTGAGTTTTACACTTAAATTTTTTTATTACTTTATTCGAAGAGATTCATAATAATGTAATTATTAAAAATTCACCAATTTCAAAGAAACAAGCACGCTCGGAAAAATATGTGCTTGAGACTGTAGGAATTTTCTTGAGGCAGAAATAATTTGTACTTAAATTAGAGGTCAAGTGGATTTTCCTTTGCCATAAGAGGGAATTTCTTTTCACGGAAACCCAATTTCAAATTTCACCTGAAACTCATTCTACAATACGGTTAATATCCCCTCTTACAAAAAATTCAAAGGCCATTTTTCCTTTCAGTAAATGGGAAAAGAATTATTAATAGCTGTTTTGTATGCTAATTATTGTTTCATACTTGGGAAAGTTTTTTGAAATTTTTTTAAATAGATTACAGAACTAACAATTATAAAATGTGCATACCTGTTTTAATTTGTTATTTTAATTATATTTAAACAAATTCTGTATTTATAAAATAAATTAAAAATTAAAATTTGTGAAATTTATTTTTTTTAGTACTGAACTGTAACTGTTACAGAACACAAACTAACATTTTTTAGAAAAGGTTACTAACCAGCTTCTCGAAGTCTCTAGAATTATGTTACGCACGTTCCGTAAAAATTGTTACATATCTTCTATAAAACTCTAGTGTAAAAAGTAGAAGGTATTAGTTTTATGAGAAAACTGGATATTGCGAATTTCTTTAAATCTCCGTCGTTGTTGTCATTGTCATTATCATTGTTGTCATTGTTATCATTGTCGTCATTTTTGTCATTGTTTTAATTGTCGTTGTTGTTGTCGCTTTTGTTATTGCTATTGCTATTATTGTCGTTATTCTTGTTTTTATTGTTGTTTTATTTGTTTCTGCCGTAGTTGTTATCGTTATTGTTGCTGCTGTTGCTGTCGTCGTTGCTGTCGTTGTCGCCTGTATAATCCATAAATTTTAAAGGACTAATTGTATTGGATTACACTTTAAGAAATGTATTTAGAGACAAAAAAAAAGGTTGAGTTCGTTTGCTATTCTTTTTTGACCAACGGTTCTGGTTTTAACCACCAAAAAAGATACTAAAAAGTCAAAAATTCCATTTTTCTGTCAGTCTATAAAAGATAAGAAAAAAATGAATCATACAATTATTCTTCCAAAAAGGATCTACAACTTTGTTGTTTATCATATTTTGACAAAATGCGTATTTTGTGTTTTAATCGTCAAAAATTGCATTTAAAAATTTTCTAATTAAATTTTTTCGAAAAATCGACACAAGATACAAGAAAACATAAAGAGACAAAAGTTGTTACAAAAAGATCTACAAGTTTGTTATAAATTATTTTTTTAAGTGATTGGTGTGCTGCAAAAAAAAATTAATTTTCAACAAAATACATAACTTTTTAACAAAATTAATGAATATTTAAGTCGAAAAGACGAATTGTCTGAAAAAAGTCGACTTTTCAGACTGAAAATATAATTCTCAAAAAAATATATATATTTTCAAAAAAGTAGATTAATTTTCTGCCAAATTATTGAGTTTTCAAGCCAAAAAGACGAAGTTTATACAAAACAGTTAAATTCATGGACTCGAAAAATATTATTTTTCAATTTAAAAAAAATAAGTAAATTCTTAACGAAACAAGTAGTATTTGATATTTCAACCAAACAGATTTTCATTTTAAATCAAAACCAGTTGAATTTACCCAAAAGAGTCAAATTTTTAACACGACAGATTCATTTACATCCAAATAGTTGCATTGTTAACCATAAAGGCTGAATTTTTAACCAAAAAGATCCATTTTCTACTAAAAAAGACGAATTTTCTACAAAAAATTTAAATTAATTATCCGAAAATTATTATTTTTTAACCAAAAAAGATTAATTTTCCAACGAAACATGTAATAGCTGATATTTTACTTATAAGAGATTTTCATTTCAAATCAAAAACAATTGAATTCAACTACGTGGATTTTTATCTAAAAAAGATAAATTTCTAATTAAAAATATTAATATTCAATGAAAAATAGAATAGTGACATTTTTAGTTTAAAAAAAAATATTTCTCAACAAAAAAAAGGAATTTCAAACAAATTAGTTAAATCTTCAACCAAAGAAAAAAATTTTCAATAAAAAAGTTTAAGTTTCAACTCAAAAGATGATTTTTTAATCAAAAAGATTAATTTTTTAAAAACGGAAAAGTTAAATTTTCAAACAAAAGGATAAGTCTTTAACCAAAAAAGTGATTTTTTAATCAAGAAATTAATTTTCTAACAAGGGAAAAGTTACATTTTCAACTAAAAAGATGAATCTTTAACCAAACAAATTAATTTTTAACAAAGCAGTTCCACTTTCAACCATGTAGTTCAATTTTTGTCTAAAAAAGATGAGTCTTTAACAAAATAGTTGCATTTTCAACCAAATAATTAAATTGCGAACCGAACAGTAGAATTTTTAACCAGACGAGTTGAATTTCGAACTAAAAATATAATACTCGACTTTCCACTAAAAAATAGTTGGATTTTATTGTTTCGTTCTGTTAATTCAATTAGAATCTATGAAAAAAATAAGAAAAAGGCGATATTTCTTCAAAACAGAGTAACAATATGAATTCTTTAAAAAAGGGGAAAAAAGGAAATAGAGGGAAGAGTGTAAAGTTTGAAATATGAAAGTGATTTTCAAACCTTCTCAATTATTATGGAACTGTACCGTTGCAAGGCCACCTTCGGTAAAATTTGTGAACTTTGTTAAAATTTATCATCAGGAAATGTACTAAACTAAAAAAAATACTAAAAAATTAAAAATTCTATTTCGCGATCAAACTATAAGGGCACGAAAAAATATATATTATATAATATTAATTGAATTAAAAAATTTGCATTCGGCCATTTTTTTATAGGAGGCACACTTTTATTAAGTATAAAAATAAAAAAATAAAAATACATTTGTTTCAATATCAATGCACATTATGAATTGTTATAATATACATTGATTGAAATGATAAATATTTTATGATAGCTGTGAATAAAGATTAATGCCAAATAGGGAACAATTATTAAGGTAATGGCTGTGTCTAGTCATCCCGAAAAATTAGAAGACTTAGAAAAGGGTATGGGCAACTCGTCCCGAATTTTCGGGACGACTAACTAAGCGTATGAAAAATATTGGACTAGTCATCCCGAATTGCGGAACGACGAGACACTAATCATAAAAATAAAATTTGTACTTTATTGTGCCATATCTGAATAACCAGTCTTGGACTGAGGTTCAGAAATTAATATAATATGCATGTGATATAATAGACTAATATAGTTGTATATAATATAGAAAACTTCGTGTTTTCGATCAATTTTAATCGAATGTGAAGCACGACAGACATGATTAGAATGTGTTTATTAGAACCGAAGCAGCTTTAACAAAAGAGAATTTATAATCACCAACTTACAGTTGTCAATGGTTTGACCTTTAATTTTAAAAGGTATGTACACAAAATGTAATCAAAGTACGCAAAGACCGAGTGCGAAACGCGAGATAAATATATTATCGAGCGCGAAGCGCAAGATCCAACAGATGCGCTTAAACTTAAAATCAAAATTCCAAATGCTACTTTTTGATCCTTAGTAACAAAGGTAGAATTTACAGTGTACTCATTATTAATGGTTAAATGAAAAATAATAATTTCTGTATTTGTTCCAATTCTCTTTGCATTTATAAAAACTGAATTTCAGGTAAGAAGAGAATAAAATTCTATTTTATTCTATTCATTATCCTTATACTGAAATCAAGATTAAATGTGATTTTCATTTATTTAATTAAATTTATTTATGTTTATCCTGTCATTATTGTAAAAAGTGTCAATTTGTAATTATTTTCTAATAAAACAGAAATCTTAAATATATCACCACTATTTGTAAATCAATCAAGGAAATACATCTTATGAATTTCCTGACGTAATTTTACGATACTTGATGTCAGATAAAAAAAGTTATACCGTCAAATAATTTAATTTATTCGTCATTTCCACAATCCACCTAAACTTTTCAATAACTATCTTCAAAAATATAATTTTAATTCGTCTGTATTCACTTTGGCAATCCTCTGCAATAACATGCAATCGTGCTGTTTCAACTTTTCAGTCAATTTTCAAAGGCATCTCAAATATATTCTTTCTTTTAAATGTGCATAAGAAATGCTTAGAATTCTGTTTAAAAGAAAATTCAATTGTTTGTCTTCTACAAACTTTTGCTATCCCATTCCTTACTTGTTTTCTATCACTTGGTCCCCAGGTGAATATTCAAAAGCAACTAGAACTTATACTTTTCTTTAAAAGTGAATGCAACATGTTTCAAATTTAAAAACAAAAACAAAACATTTCAATAGTTCGTCTTCTACGCACTTTTGCTGTCTCGCACTTTACTTAGACCACAGCTGAACTTGCATAAGCAAATGAGCCTTTTTCTTTTTTTATATAAAGCAAAATTGCAACTTGTTTAGAATTCTGTTTAAGAATAAAATTTAATCTTTTGTCTTCTATAATCTTCTTTGCTACCCCACTCCACACTTTTTTTCCATTATATCATTCCCAGGTGAATTTGCAAAAGCAATTGAAACCTACTCTTTCCTTCAAATATGAATGCAACATTTTTCAAATTTAAAAAAATATATTTTAATAGTTAGTCTTCTACACACTTTTGCTATCTCACTCTTCACATGGACCTAAGGTGAATTTGCAAAGCCACTGAGCCTACTCTTTCTTTGCTTTCTTCTTAAAATATGAATGCAATATGTTAGGATTTTTTTAAACAATTGAAAAAGTAGCATTTCAATACTTTGTCTTAAACACGCTCTTGCTATATCATTCCTCACTTGGACTTCAAGTGAATTTGCAAAGCCACTGAACCTACTTTTTCCTTTAAGTATGAATACAACATGTTTCGAATGAAAAAAAAAATTTCAGTAGTTTATTTTCTAAGCACTTTTGACATCTTATTCCTCAATTGGTTCCAGGTGAATTAGCAAAGGCATTTGAGAAAGTTTTTAATTTCTTTACATTTGAACAAACAGAACGTTCAGAATCATGTTTTTAAAAAAAAGGCAATAGTTTGCCTTCTGCACACGTTTGCCATCTGACTCGTCACTTGGTCCCCACGTGTTGGTAGCACTTGCCATACTCGATACTAATATTCCTCATATTTTTCCTACCTTCATTGGCGCTGATGTCAGGGGGGCCCGGGGCCCCGAAGGCTGGCTGTTGGAGGAAGCACCATGTCGCAACTAGAGCGCAGAGCACCCTGGCTACGAGGCTGTTGGCGATGCTGGTCCTCCTCGCCGATTTCCGGCGCATTTCTCTCCGACCCGACCCGTCTCGGTCAGGCACCTACTCTCAGGGCGCCCTTTCGTCCTATCACATTTCTCCTCGTCACTTTTCCTGTGATCGATGACACGGCACGTACCGCATTATTATTGCGCTTGCAGGTGAAGCGTCGCGTCGGCGGCGACCGCGTTGCCCACCTCTTCCTCTTCGGGAGGGTGGCGTTGTGGGACGTCGTCGACCTGAAGGGGTTACGGTTGTTCGGCGGGAGCGACGACACCAACGCAAAAGGGTCGTCGAAGTAGTTGCCACGCACACGGCCGAGGACCGACTTGCTAGCGACCGGCTCTTTTGGGCGCATAAGGTCCAGGCACGGAGAGCACTACGACGCACGACCCCCCTGCTGCGAATCGTCGACGTCGCGACGCCGAGGCGCCGGCGCTCTGCGAGGGCGACCCCACGTCGGCGGCGGCGGGTCGACCTCCCCGACCCAAGCACTACTAACTTCCCTCTGATAGTGAGTGCTTCTGAGTCATTCTGTTCCAACCACCCTGACATGCCAGCCCTACCTGCAGCCTAGGCGCCGTCCATAACCGACGTTACCAATTTTGGGATATTTTTTACCCCTACGCTGATGATCATAGCCCTCTCCTGCCAAAAAACTAACGTGGCCTAAAATCTTCGAAAAACAGGGAAATAGGGTGATTTTTTTATGAAAATAGGAGCATTGTAGGGAAATAAATAATTTGAAATTAAATTAATGTAGATGCAATATGGAATTCAATATGAAAAGTTTTAAATTCCTGAGATTTCAAATAGAAATATATTGCGTTTTCAACAAAATAGTTAAATTTTCAAACTATAAATTAAATTTTGAAATAAACAGTAGACTGAAGCGAAAAGATTAATTTCCAACCACAAAGATCATTTTTGAACCAAATAGTTTAATTTTCAATGAATAAACAAATTATATTAGACAAAACAGTAGATTGTCACAATTAAACAAAAAGATTTACACCGTGGTGTTAAGACCTTAAAAAGTCCTAAAATTATTATAACTATTAATTAACGTTAATTTCCGTAAAAATGATTAGCCTTTTGCAGCAAATGCAACTGATGGTACCAGACGCCGCCAAGAAAAATGGAATTGACCGAATTAGTACCAAAATACTACCCCTAAGGGTGAAAAAGTACCTTATATAGGGGTTTAAATATCAAACTGTGCATTTCAAAAATTATACACGCAATTCGTTGGATATTTTAGTAATTTAATTTCTTGGTACAATATAAAAAAGTTATAAACATCAGCTGTATTTCCTGTCAAACTCTTACTATTTCAATGGAAATTAACGGTATTTAATAATTTTAAACATTTCTGGGCGGCTTAGGTCTTAGGAGCATGGTTTAAACTTTTTTTTAATTAAACAAAAATACGCAATTATTTCTTTACCAAATGTGATAAGTTTAAGGGGTGCGTAATCAAAACAAAAAAAAATGGGATTTTACATAATTTTGTTTTGCATTTGCAACCAAATAGTTGAACTTTCAAAACAGAACTTTTCTATTAAAACAGAAGAATTTCCAATACAAAAAAGGGATATTTTAAATACAAAAAGATTAATAATTAAAGAAGTTATCGGTTTTTACTCCATCGACCTAAATTATTTGTCTTATATCAATATTTAAATAATTTTATTTAAATAATTTTATTTAAATATTGAGCCAGTAGAGGAAGAGTCGATAAAATCTTTAATTATTTAATTTTGTCTAGAGAAAACCCATTAAATCAAATTTATATAAAAAAGATGAATTTTAAAGGCAA
This sequence comes from Amphibolips quercusostensackenii, assembly GCA_032357855.1. Classification (NCBI taxonomy): domain Eukaryota; kingdom Metazoa; phylum Arthropoda; class Insecta; order Hymenoptera; family Cynipidae; genus Amphibolips; species Amphibolips quercusostensackenii. The sequence goes on along the minus strand of JAUELO010000031.1, from coordinate 4,224,002 downwards.
AAAGACGAATTTTTTATAAGACACTTTATTCTCACAGAAAGAATTTTTTACAAACAAATTGAATTTTCATCAAAATATTTGAGTTTTCAACTAACATGATAAATCTTCAACCCCCTTGAAAAAATACATTGTTAGCAAAGAAGTTTACCTTTCAACCAAGTGACTGAATTTTCAATACAAAATATTAACTCGCAAAGGAAAATATAATATTTGGCATATCAAAGATTAAAAGACTCTAATTTTAAATAAAAATCAGTTGAATTGAACAAAGAAATTAATTCTCACCAAAATATATAAATCCACAATCAAAACAAATTAATTTTTAACCAAATAGTTGCATTTTTCACCCAAAAGATAAAAAATTTATCAAAAAAATAAATAAATTTTCAAACCTAAAATACGAATTTTCAAAAAAAAAGTTGAATTCTTAACAAGGAAAGACTTTTCACTCAGAAGAGAAAAAGTTGCAAATAAATAGTTGAATTTTTTACTAAGAACAAAAAAATTCTCATCTAAAAATGGAATAGTTAAATTTGCAGTTCGAAAATTTGATTTTCAACAGAGAAATTAAATCTTCAACATAATAGCTTAATTTGAAACCAAAGAGATGGATTTCAAACTGATAAAATCAATTTTTAACAAAATAGTTTAACTTAAAACTAAGTAGTTACATTTTTTTGCTAAAAGTAAATGAATTTTCATCAGAATAGTTAAATCCTTAATCAAAACAGATCAGTCTTTAAGCAAACAGTTGTATTTTTAACAAAAAATATAAAGAAACTATGAGCTTTAAACAACAAATTTCCATTTCAAACCAGGAAAGATTTTTTCGTTAAAAAAGAAAAAAACGCCAAAAAAATTGTTGAATTCTTAAACCAAAAGTTTAAATTCTCTAGAAAATAGTTAAACTTTCATCGACAGATTGACTTTTTAGCATAGAACAATTAATTTTCAACCAAAAATGGAAAAGTTAAATTTTGCAATTAAAAAAACTTATTTTTCATGAAAAAATATTTTTTTAAACAACATATAAAAATTTTTAACCAAAGATGTAGATTTTCAAATAATAAAATGAACTTTTAACAAAATAGTTTAACTTTGAACCAGGTAGTCAACTTTTCAAAAAAGAATATTAGTTTTATACTGAAAAATGCGAGTTTACGACAAAATACAAAAATTTTCAACCCAATTGTTTAATTTTTTACTCCAAAACAGTCCACTTTCAACCAATAATAGATTATTTGAATTTTCAGGTAAAAAGCATTATTTTCTACAATGAAGAATACACTATTATTAATATTATTATTACATTATTTTTACGTTATTATCTACATTATTTTTTATAGTCAAGAAGGAAAATTATCCTTTATCAAAATAGTTCAATCCTTAATCAAAACATAATAAGTTTAACCCAACAGCCGCATTTTTAACGAGAAAGAAATAGAGGAGAAGTGTCAACAAAATTGTTGAATTTTTCACTCCAAAACGGTCCATTTTCAACTAATAATAGATACTTTGACTTTTCAGGTAAGAAGCATTATTTTCTGCAGTCAAGAATACACTATTATTATTATTATTATTATTACATTATTATTACGTTATTATCTACATTATTTTTTATAGTCAAGAAAGACAATTATCCTTCATTAAAATAGTTAAATCTTCAATCAAAACAAAATAATTTTAACCAAACAGCCGCATTTTTTGATAGAAAAAAAGAGAAAGAAAAAATGTCAACAAAATTGTTGAATTTTCTAACCAAAAATTTGAATTCTGTAGAAAACAACTGAATTTCAATCGTAAGAGTTGAATTTTTAACATAAAATGAATAATACATTATCAAGCGCTTCGCGCTCGGTCTTCGTATTTCCCCACGTTTGTGCACATACCTTTTAAAATTAAAGATCAAGCATCGACAACTTTCATTTAGTGATTGCGAATTTTTTTTTGTTGAAGCTCCTTCGGCTTTAACGAACATATTTTCATCACGTATCTCGTGCTTTGCACTCGATTTTGTCCAAAACGTGAACTTTTCTACATTATGTTCAATACCATTATATTAAATGTATATTACATTTGTTTCTGCACCTCGGCCTCGGATTTCTTATTTAGATATTGCAAAATAAAGTACAAATTTTATTTATAATAACTTTAATATTTGTTTCTCATTTTGCATTAAATTTCATTCTAAGCTACCCTGAAAAATGTATCGTTTCAATAAATTTATAATATTACAATTTATAATAGGCGTTAGTATTGAAACATACGTATTTTCATTGTCTTGTTTTTTATAATAATAAAAATGTGCATTCTATAAAAAAAATTGTTCTTAAACATTTTATCAGAACTTGTATCATTTTTTCATAAATTTAATTTGTTAATTTCCAGTGCTATTTTTTACGATTTAAACTAAAATACACATCCTAACGTAAAGTCGTTACAAGCAAATTTGTAAATATAATTTAGGCAAAAAATTTTGTTGAATAAACTGTTATTGTAGCTTGTGTCCCTTTCTCCATTAAGTTTATTTTATTTATTTTTAATATTTTTTTATAATAAAAGTTCATAATCAATTTGTAGATCTTTTTTGGTTGGACAAATTTTGTTTTTTTATTGTTTTCTCGACTCTCATGTTATTTTTTAAAAGTTTAATCTTGTTATTTTTATTCTTATTTCTTACGAATAAAAGAAAATTTACTCGTTCTATCTAAAAATTGTTCATAACAAATTTTTAGTTCCTTTTTAAATGGACAACTTTTGTCATTTAATTGTTTTATTTTTTATTTTATTTTTTACAACCAAAACAAAAATTTAATTAATTCAATTTAAAAAAATGTAATTTAATTTAATTCTTTTATTTCCAATTTTATTTTTTACGATTAAAACCAAAACTACGCGTTCGATAAAAAAATAACAAATATTTAGTTCTTTTTTGGGAAAACAACTTTTGTTTACTTTTTTTTAGTAGCTTGCGTTGCTTATCCAAACATCTAACTTCTTTATTTTTATGTTGTTTTTTACCAATAAAACAAAAACAAGGCATCCTATCAAAAAAATAACAAATGACAAAATTTTTTGTACTTTTTTGTGTTAACAACTTTTGTTTTATTTTTTTTTCGTAGCTTTTGTCGTTTGTCCAAAGATTTAATTTTTTAAATGTTGTTTTTACGAATGAAACAAAAACTGCGTGTTATATAAAAAACTTATTGGAAGCAAATTTGTAGATTTTTTTTGTGTGCATAATTTTTGTGAATTCTTTTTTTTTCGTATTTCGCATAGTATAACCGCAAAATGAAATTTTTTATTATTTTTTGTGTGATCAAAATTCGAATTTTCAATTATTCAAAAAAAATCAAAAAATTGTTATGATAATCTGGTAGGGCTTTCAAAAAACAACTTTTTTCTCTTGTTGGCTTTTTTTATATCGAGCGTTGTATGGCTTAAAATGTTAATTTTTGATAGTTTTTTTGGATTTTAAAAATGATATAACTCTGGTAATCTTCTTTTCATTAAAAGAAGTCATAATAATAAATTGCTCAAGTTTTCGTGTACTACGAATAGCCGTACATAGAACTTTCAGTTTTCAAAAAAATTATTTTAAAAATGTGAAAAATGCTCTAATTTTTTAATTTTTTATCCAAAATAGCTGGTTAACGAACTGGATTTTTTTTAGTCTCTTAAACTGTGTGCCAAAGCACAATTCAATCCAACTAGCCTTTCAAAAGTTATCCGGTGTACAGACGATAACAGCGACAAGGACGACAGACAGACACCATCGTAAAACCAGTTGTTTCGGATTCAGGAAACATAAAGACTTAAAGAAATCCGCGAGAGTCAGTTTTCACATAAAAACAATACCTTATCTTTATAATAAGAATCTGAAAAACGAATTTTTAATAAAATAGATACATTTTTGACTAAGGATATAGATTTTCACATAATAAAATGAATTTTAAACAAAATAGTTCAACTTTGAACCAGATAGTTCACTTTTTAATCAAGAATATCAGTTTTCTAATAAAAAAAGGGAGTTCACGACAAAATACATAAATGTTTAACCCAATTGTTTAGTTTTCTACTACATACGATCCATTTTCACCTAATAATGGAATAGTTAAATTTTCAGTCAAAGAAGTTCATTTTCTCTAAAAAAAAAAACGAATTTTCAACAAAGTAGTTAACTCTTCAGCCAATAAAATAAATGTTTAAAAAGTCATTCAAGTTTCAAACATGTTAAATTTTCAATAAAGTAATTTAATCTTAGACAAAATAGTAGCATTTTTCACCAAAAGAAATAAATTTTGAATTAGAAATATAATAGTAGACTTTTCAATTAAAAAGAATTAATTTTGAACAAAAAATAGTTGCATTTTTTTATTGGGTTCCGTTAATTCAGTTTTCATTTAGGCAAAAAAAAAGAAGAATAGCGAAAAAATAGAAATTAATTAGAAAAGGTAAAAGAGGTGAATAGAGAAAACAGTGAGAAGTCTGGAAGTACTATGTGTGTATTCACTATGAATGAATTTATTTGCGCTTATTTTATGAGCACTTTTCTTTCTCATAGGTATCAAATAAATTTGCTACCTTAAAGCGGGCCGTTTTTTCTAACAAAAGAAAAAATGGACACTTTTATTATTCTTCAAGATTACGTTTCTGTCTTGTCGAAAATCTTATTTTCAAAAAATCAGAGAGACCATCAACTAGTCAATCAATGTGTTTTATTATGACGAACAACTTTTTAACTTACTTTAGAGCTATATTCCAAATTTGTAAAAATTTTTCACATAAGCATTGCAAACTTTATTTATTATTTATTTATAAGTAGCACTGATTGATTATTGAATATCGAATACTTGTCAACAGGTCAATAGACGCGTCTGGCAGACGCGAACAATTCCATACAGCACATTACTGTTACATTCACTATATTAAAAAAGTTTTCCCCATATAAACAAGTTGAATGATAAATTTTGAAAAATTAATTATTGATATTGCTAGATCATAAGTCATCATGAAGGGTTGATCAATAGGTCAATCGATGCGTCTCGAAAACGCAAACAAATAAGTTACATAACGTCCTACTGAATTGACAGTATTAAAAAAGTTTTCCTCATATAAATAAGCCAGAAAATATTTTTGAAAAATTATAAATACGTATTGCTAGATCCATAAAGCTCATAAAAGGTTGTTAAGTAAGTCAATCGACGCTCTTCGAAAACACAAACAAAATAATATATCACATAAAGGCCTGTTCCATTCCCAATATTAAAAAAGTTTTCCTCATACAAACAAGATGAAAAATATATTTTAAAAATTTTGAATAGGTTTTGCTAGGTCATAAAAGGTCATAAAGGGTTTTTCAATAGGTCAATCAAAACTTCTTGAAAACGCAAACCAATGTATCATAAAGAGTTCTATTGTATGTCCAATATTTAAAAAATTTACCTCATATAAACAAAATAAACATTATATTTTAAAAAATTAGAAATACGTATTTGTAGATTATTAGAAGTCATGCAAGGTTGTTCAATAGGTCAATCTATGTGTCTCGAAAACGTAAATCAATACATCATATAAATTCGGGTTGCATTCCCAATCATCAAAAAAGATTTTTTCGTATGTCGAAAAGATAAATAATATATTTTGAAAAATTACAATTAGGTATTACTAGATCATACTAGGACATGGAAAGTTCTTCAACAGGTCACTCGATGCATCTCGAAGACGCGAACAGATACATCAGATATACTACTGTATTATTCCCAACATCAAAACAGTTTTTTTCATCTAAACGAAATAAACATTTTTTTTAAATTCCTATATCGGTACTAGTAGGTCATAAAAGGTTCCACAACAGTTCAATTAATGTGGCTCGAAAACGCAAACAAATACATCAAATAACATATTGTTGTATTTCGAATATCAAAAAAGTATTTCTCACATGAACATGGCAAAAAATTTCTGTTTAAATTTCTGAACGCAAAAAAAAATTACTTCTAATTGGCCAATCGAAATATGTCAAAAAAGTAAGAGGAAGTAATACTTGAGAATTTTGAGAAATTGAGTTTAAAGAGCATCTATTTAAGTATACATCTGACTTTTGCTGTGGTATTCACCCCCGGATCTCGTTTTACGTCCTCGAAACCAACTGTGTTGTAGACACCCTTTGATGTAATAAATACATGCTAGGGGCCGGGTGGGTTCTTATAGACAGGATGGTTTGTGTAAGGCTGCCACACGAATTTGGTGTCGGGTTGACACCAAGTGCTATTTTAAGCACATCTAAGGAAACACTTTTGTATGACTCATGCAATAATATTCTTTCATTTGTCGAGAGCAAAAATCCTTTAGCATTTCAAGTA
>JAUELO010000031.1:4106997-4122115 GCA_032357855.1 Amphibolips quercusostensackenii | reverse complement strand
ATGAATTCGTAATACAATGTAATTTTTTTGATCAAGTTTTAGCCTGCGTTATTATTGGATTTATGCTCATGTCTTTCACTGGCCATGAAACTACTAATAACGAAAATGTGTACTCGAAAAGGTACCCTCAGGTTCCATATCCCAAACTCAGAGCAGGTGTCGCCACACACATGTGCGCCGCAGGACGCACGTTTTCTATCATTTTCTATCATTTATGGAGATCATGATTTGAGAAACTTGGCGCATGCATGAGAATAAACTCAAAGGCGCTTGCTCGAAATCTAAGCAATAGAAAAGTAGAAAACGTGCCTCTACTGTGACAACAACAGTGGCGACATCTGTAAGGAACCTAATTTCAAGAGAATCCTGAAGTCATTTTGATACATCTGGCAGCTATTTCAGGATCAATTTTTTATTAAAGATCACTCGTTTAGAAAAATATCTGTTAAAAAAATTACGATCGCTTGTGATCGTTAGGTGTATAAGCAAGAAGATAGTAAATGCTTTTCATAAGGATCACAGATTTTGAGACCTTGTAATTAAATTTTTTAGAATTCTTCGCCGAATTCTCAAAATAAACATATGAAAGATGTTCTTTTAATCAAACATAATGTTTTTTTGATAGAAAATAATGTTTTTTGATACAACGTAATATTTTTTTGATGAAACATAATGTTTTTTGATGTAACATAATGTTTGTGGATGAAACATAATGTTTGTTGATGAAAAATAATGTTTTTTGATAAAAACATAATATTTGTTTAATGGATTTATCTTGAAAATACTTGAAGATGTGAAAAACAGTACATTATGTAACTGGTGGGGTATAGTTGCATATTGCGCATGGGGGCGCCGTGGGCGCACGAGTGCGCTATTAGCGCCCAAGTAGAGCAATATCCTACATACCCCACTCGTTGCACACATGATTTTTCATCACGAATACGAGGAACATGCATTGTTTGCATTTCATTCCGTGCATGTGTGATGGAAAAAATGATAAAAAAGTGGTGAAGGAGTGACGGGATAAAGGTGTTAGTAGTACATGCCAAGGTATTGTCAGGCGGGGAGAATTCAGTAGTAAACGCCTATAGCTTTCCAAAAATATTAAAACTGCGGCAAAATCTTCTCCGGGCTTCCAACGATGGAATGGTGCACTACTACGTTTGTGTTAAGCACAGCCGTTTCAATTATGAAGAATGGAGATTCAAGAGAATAGCTGATTGCTAATTATTCTCTTCTATCTACCAATGACATGCTCCTCTTCACGCATGCGCAGCACTGCTCCGGGCCTTTGTTGGGAGCATTGGATCTTCTTGGTACTCTAAACTATTCTTAAAAAAGCCCAATGGAAAAATAAATGTGTATTTTTATTACAATCATTAAAAAAAGTTTCAACTGCGGTCCTGGGACCTTGCACAGGCCCAAAATGATTATAAATATTAATTAACGTTAAGTTTCGTAAAAATAATAAGTGTATTACAGGAAAACTAACTGATGGTACCAGATGCTAACAAAAAGCTTAATATTTTTTAAATAAGTACAAAAAAACGCATGTATTGTTTCACCAAATGGAACAAGTTTAGGAGGTGCGTCATTAAAACAACAAACATTAGGTTTTTTGGGACACCCTAAGGTACACCCAGCGATCACAGTCAACTTTTCTGTTCTGTCCATCAGACAGCGGTTGATATGCCTATTTATTTGGAATGAAATTCAAAATTGGTTACATGAAAACTTGACGTTCATTTCACCAGCCAGACCCTGCATGAAAAGAATATTTTTCCAAAACATTTGTACAGAATTGGTATATATTTTTAAGACCAATATTAGAATTTGTATTATAACAGAAATATTTTACCAGTCAGGATGTAATACAAATTTAAAAAACACAAATAGGTGATTTTACACATCTGAATTTGTATCAATTTGTAACCCCCCCCCCTTCCCAAAAAATACAATAATTTCAATTTTTAACAAACAAATTTTTTTAAAAAGTCTAAAAAACCTAGCAATCTTTTTTGTCAGAAGACACTTTTGAAACAACCCTAAATTTCACAAACTTTAAAGACTTCCTTTTATGGGCAGTGATAAATCAAAATACGTAGTATTAAATACAAAATTTTATAGCATTATTATAAAAAAATAAGAAATATAAAAAATGTACCTTTTTATTTGCTGATCAGGCACATAAAAAAGAACTCACTACGTTTCTTACACTCCATACTCTTAAAAAAATATTAAAAATTTGGTAACTTTTTGAAAAATTTATAGAGGATAGTTTCTTAAGTTTGTGAAATTATGGGTTGTGCCAAAGACTTTTTAAAAAAAATTGTTAGTTTTTTTAGACTTGGGGATTTTTCTTCGATTTTCGTTGGCTGCCGAAATGTTTCTATAATGCTGGCCGGTGAGAAACTGGCTAAAAGTTAAAATGTTATAATTTGCTTTGGGTAGAAAATTAATGCAAAATGAGGCGACTGAAATCAACTACAAACTCATACAAATTAAGACTATTAACATAATCTCTGAAAATTCCATTTTTGCTGTAATAAAAATTCTAATTTCAGTGTTACAAATTCATAATAATTCCTTTTAGATTTTCAAGCTAAAAAGGATATTATTTTCATTTAGAGTCTGGCTGGTGGAATGAACGTGAAAACTTGTGAATATAAATTTATTCTAGAATTGTTAAACTTTGCTCTTAGAATAACATCCTTAGCCTCATTTATAATTAAATTTCAATTTCACTATATTCTGTATAAATATTCAAATATACTTGATATTTATTTTAAAAATTCAACTATTTTTCCAAAAGTCGGCACCTATGAGTAGACAATTTTATTCTACCTCTAAAGAGTCGATTACAAACTGAAAATTTATTACAAAAATGAATCAAATATTGAATTCAATACAAAAATAACTGACTATTTAAAAAATTATTTTTTGCTCAACTTCTTTTTATTCTTGAGTCCAGAATTTTTTGAACAATATTTGATTTTGTTTTTGGAATCCTCTCAAGTTGTATCGCACTAAACTATTGAGATTTCTCAATTTCTCTTGCATGTAGTTTCTTTTACTATAACAAGATAATAATATCACGATAAATTAGAGTGATTTGAAACAATAATTTTTTTATATTCTTTAATTATACCTAGCTGTCTTAGTTTATTATTTTAATCAGCAAAAAATAGAAATTGCAATCCTGTGGGAATTGAAGTGCACTGCTCACGAGTACTTTCCACGACAATATTGCACATTGAGTCACTCGCAATTCCATTTATGCTGCGGAATTTTTAATTACGTTTTCAGACGCTCCCTTCATCAAGTTATAACATTTTCTGTGATATTATTCTCATTCTCGGAATCGATATGTATTTTCCTTTCCAATTATTTATGTTGTTTTCATAATGTACTGGATTATTTTAATTTTTGTATGAATTACCAAATAAATTTCCTATAAAAAAAAACTTTACATAATTTATAAATTTGTTTTCTGAAAAGATAAAAATATATTTAAATAATTTGTTCTTGATTTATTTAACTTGCAGTTTGAATAAATTTTTCTGTGACATTCGATAAAGCTACATTAATGTTAAAATAATTAGTGATCTTCATGAAATAAGAAAACACCATTTTTCGAACTCATTCTCTCTATTTTCAACTCATTACTAATGATTCCGATAGACTCATTATGATAGCATGGATGCATGTTTACGGAAAATCGCTAATGGTATGGTATATTAATTTGTAGTAACTACAGCACTGTGTTTCATTAAAGCGCATGGACATTCAAAATTTGCTGATAAATCGTATCTGCAAGCATTAGGTAAATTTAAAAAAATTTATTTGAAAATATTTTAGAATTTCACCAAATTTATGAAGGGAATAAATATCAAATAACACGTTACGTTTAAAATCAGGATTTCCACTAAAATCTAAGGAGAAAAAAGTCTTCCTAACTTCCTATTTTTTTTCTGTTTTCAACTATCATTTCCTGTTCAATAAAATAAAAAAAATATTGATTTAGTTTAAATTAGGTTCAAGCTTGAAAATTCTTGATCATTAGAGAAAAATTTTAGTGAAATAGATAAAAAGAGAAAAGGACAGTAATAATTGACCTTGTGATTCATAAAGTGACAAAATTTTCTTTTATAATTAAAGTGAGAAAACAAGATAAGAGAGAAGTTATTTTATGAAAGAAAGTTATTGCGCAATTGAAGTGAAGAATTAGAGAACATACTCAATTGAAAATCTACTCACTTCAGTAGAAATAATAGGCACCTTTTTCTCAGAAATCGCATTTTCTTCGCGACACTTGTACGTTATATGTTATATACAATGTACATGATATTTAAATTTGTTTTGTAGGTCAGAAAAAAATGCAACTTCTATAAATTTACACGGGACAAATGTAATCCATTTAATGGCTCTCCTAGACATTAAATTGGATTACTACCTAATTAGAAATTCAGAATACTACTTTAAATTATACTCTTTATACTCTTACAGTTCTTGGAAACTTCAAAGGAGAAAATGATAGAAAACGTCATTATAGAAATTTCAGAGAAAATTAAGTATCTTGGAAAATCGCCTTTATAAATGATTGTGTTTTGAAGTATGTGCATACATTTTTATTCGAGTAATAGTAATAATAAAAAATTGAATATTATTATTGAGAAGCATTTTTTTACAATAAATATTGTTACAAACTAAACATTTTATGAATAATAATTTCTGACTAAAATCATACAGAAGCTTTGTTTGATAACAAGTAAGACATTAAGTAGAAATTAGTAATGACATGCAGTTAAATAACTTCAGTCATAAAAAGTAGAGTATTTTAAATTACATTCTTAGTTCAAAATTTGGATCCCATTAATTGATAGTATAATTAACAATATTACAAAGTATTGGAAATCTAGCTTAGACTTTGAAGATTTAGATTATGGAATATAATTAATTATATTTATTACTTTCTTTACAGACAAATTTATGGAATATTCAATTCAATGAATTTTTGTCAATTTTTTAATCTTATTATTGTCTTAATATTCATAATACACTCTTTTCCAGGCGGAATTAATATTTTTAAGCCAGGATTTTATTTAGAAATTCTATTATTGCAAAATATTTTTAAAAATCAGGATTATTTTTTAAATACACAAATTAAAGTAGATCTTGTATTTTTGTTGCGTTTTATTATGATGAAAAAATACAGGTAAAAGTTATTTTATTTTATCTAAAAAGCAGGGTATCTGAAAAAAAGTAAAAAAAACACTGCTCATGTGCTTATTAATTGTGTTAATTTGAAAAAAGGTTTAAGCTTTATATTTATTTCGCGGAAAGGTCCCAAATGGCAGCAAATATTTCTTATCTTTAATGATCGAATGATGAAAAATATTCAAGTTTCGATTGATAATATTGCTTTCTTAATAGGAATTTAAATGATGAAAAAAAAAAGAAAAAACACAATAATTTGAAATAAGAAATTTGGTTTACTGTTACTCTCTAAAGAAAAAAACATATGTTTAAAAAATAATTTCATACATTCAAAAAAGACTGCAAGAAACATAATTCCTTCCCAAACTATGTAATAAATTGCATTATATTAAATTTTGCAGTTGCACTGAAAAATGATAAGGAATTTTTTGCAGTACCAATGCTCTAAACAAGCAACATGGGAATCTATGAGAACTTAATTTTTCCAGAGTTAGGCACATTTCTCAAAAAGTTAAAAAAAAGTTTTTCATTAATTTGATTATCTTTTTTAATATTTATTTCATTATTAATTTTTTCGTTCATTAAAACGAACGAGATTAGAGTCTAAACTCTAATAGAATTGACCTTCAAGTTAATGAAGTAAATCAGTCCTTCAAGTTAATAAAGTAAATCAGTGATGATTAAAATGTTGATTTAAACTATGGAGAAAGCTTTATAAGTACTTTATTGATTAAAATTAATATTTTAGAGCAGTTCGTTACTTTTAATCATTGTAATTATTTACAGTGACTACATATTTTATAACAGGTAAAAGAGAAATTGCATTGTCGGGCAAAAAATGTCTTTATCCACTGGTTTAGTATACGAACTTGAAGGTCAATTTCAATAATAATACTACTAAAAGCTGTGATTAAAAAAAATTCCTCATCGTTTTTCAGTCTGACTGTAAAATTCCATAAGTTATTGAGTACAAAAGCTAAACGGAATAAAAGTAAAATAAATGAAAATTTCAAAAAACAGTAATGAAAAATAATAACAAAAAAAAAAGAAAATAATAAAAGTATCTGGAATTCGAAATCGCTACAACGCAATTGGGATCTTTGAAAAGTATGATTAATTTGGAATCAATAGAGAGGCAACTGGGTTTTTCGTACTGAAAAAATGTTCATAAAATTGATTGTTTGCAAAGTTTTTAATTTTTCTGGGATCTGATTCTTTACATAACTGGAGTTTAGAAAAAGTCCTCTCAATTTTTCAAAATTTTAAATTTGATATTTAATGGAATTATCTAACGCAAAAATTCTTCTCCTAGTCACAAAGGTGTTAAGATTTTATTCCGAAAACAGATGTGAATTAAATAGAAATTATCTATTAGAAAAGGATTGATTAAAGTCCGCGAAAATTCGGGAAGAATTTTTTGACTTCAGGATATGTACAAATAATTAAAATAAAGAAAATTTCAAAACACTGCAAAGTAGACATTTTTAAAATTTTTTTCAGATCAAGTAATCAAGCTGCATGTCCATCGATTTGAAATTAATTATACTTTTCTAAGATCCCATACGCTACTTTTTCGCATTGTGAAGATTTGAATTTACAGAATTTTTTATTTTTGACCAATCCTATTAGACATTGATGTATTACGAAAATTTATTTTTCACTTTTTTCGGATGTCGAAGCACATCTATTTTCTCGCCTTAAATGATTCGATTAATATTAGGATTTCCATTCCGCCTTATTATGCAATTCAAATAAACTTTAATCTATTTTCAAACATTCCTGAAAAAATTGCTATTTAAATTAAATAAATAAATTTATTAAGAATTTATTTCTAATATCATGTCATCACGTATTTTGTTCATAGGTACAAAGCATAAAAGATTTAAGAATAATTTTTTCTACCCTTATATTATTAAAGCCAAACTATGCCATTTGGGAAATATTCTTTCCTCATCAGCAATGCTTCCTCATCGCTTCTATATCGTAGAAAAATCGTTATTTTCACAGAGGTGGTACAAGATACTCGAATAACAAAGCCTTCGTTGCCAGGGTCTCGTACAGGATCTCGTCGAGGAAGTCGTGGAAGTAGTGGAAACGCTTCAGCAGTTTCCAGCAGATCCAACAAATCACCACCAAATCAAACCACCCCAGCAGATCCCGTAATGGAGGACGTCACCGTCGAAATCGTCGAAGCTAAGGCGTAAAAAGATTCGAAACTATGTCTTCAATTAATTATAGAAATCAAAATTGAAGTAGAGGACAGTACTCAGGTCTGGATTGCGATGCTCTCAATATATCTAATCTGAACCACAAACACTCTAAATTAAAATCTATCTTGGCGAACAAACAAAAAATAAAAAAAGCAACTCAATCCTACCCTGAGTCGTTTTTTCGGAAACGCCAGCTGACATACTTTTGGGTAATAAGACCCATGTTCAACAAGTTTTAGCAAAAACATTTTCGAGACCTCATTAGCGAAAGTAACCGAATAGATGATTACTTGAGAGCTTCATTTTGCTCCCGAATGCGTCTCTTCTGTCAATATAATCATTGCTATAAGTAGCGCTAATTTAGAATCTTGAGCTTAGTTTCTCTAGGTTTAGGTTCTTTCTACTCTTTTTTTCTATGAGCTTTTACAATTTTGGCGAAAGTACTGAAGACATTGATCCTTCATGGTGACCAAATTGGGCTTATATTTAAAGGCCCCTCAAATCGGAAAAAATTAGAACCGCAATATTGGTCTATCAAAAGAATTTTTATGTAGGATATGATAGGAAGAGTTTTCATCATAGTAGGCAACTCGATAACATTCCCATAAATCATTGCGTCCCTTGAGAAAATATTAGCAAAAGAAAATTCAGATTTTGCTAATTGCCATTCACACATTTCAAGGCTTTTCAGCTAATATTTTTTCATGGGATGTATTGCATACTATTGTGAAAGACCTTTCCGGAAGATAGTAGAAAGCGAGAACGCGTGGGTGATTTGAAACATTTATTAATTATCGATTCCATTTCATCAATTAATCATAATCTGGGAACATGTGTAGAAAGAAAACAAGAGTCACACGAAGGGACCAGACGAAAGCGAAATTCTGGAAGTAATTTATACACCAAATTCTTTTGCTATGTTCTATCGAATTTCGAAGATTCAGTATCTCTAACTTTTAAGTCTAGATCTTAAGCTTTGTGGTAAGCCTCGGAAGCAAGCTAGTGACCTTGAAACCAGCACACGATATTCAATTTTTTTCTAATACCTCAGACTGCTGTTCCAAATTTTAAAAATCTAGTTAATTATCTTAAAATCATAAACAAGTCCTATTGAATTAATATTAAATAACCTTGACCTCTTACTACAAGTGCTTTTTTGAACAAAGTTGCAGAAGATCAAATGGTTGAAATCACGGTACCCCACATAAAAGAGTCCTGTATGTATGGGTTACGATATCTTAAAAATTATTATACAAATATTATTTGAAAGAGTATTTATACTTCTATATTACAATTTTAAAGATCATTCCAAAGAATTTCTTATCGATTCTTAGTGACCTGGAGTTTAGGTTATCGAGAAATCGGGAAATTCGAAGTGACCTAACTCACAGGTTTCATTCTAGATTACCTTTTTTTGTTTATCCAAGTATGATTTGAGAATATTTGTGGAGAATATTTATGATGACATTCTGTTTTAAAATTCAAAATAAGCTTGGATTTTACATTAACGAAGAAATTTTGGAGTTCTTCTTTTTTTTAGAGAATTCCATATAAGTTTGTTAACTAACTTTCAGGTATCATTTTGAATTTTATTTACGGTATCATGCTCAACGATATTTAAAGATTCGTTCGAAATCTTTCTTTATATTTTAAAGATATCTTAATCAAATTCAAACACATCTTAAACAGTGTCCCAGAAAACAAATTCGTTCCAAGCTTTCTTAAATTGAATTCGCTACAGAAATTTTTAAGATCTTGAATTGTTTTCTCAGTTTGATCAGAATGATTTTGCCGGATACCTTTACTAAAAAAATGATAGATTATTAAATAGAATTATAAATAATTAAATTCTTATAGGCTTCTTGTGGTGGCTCCTGAACGACAATCTTGTCTGTTTAATTAACGAATTAATTTGTAGGTTTCTGTAAAATAAGACCCAGTGCAATAGAATCTCTAGAATTCAAAAATTCGTTAAGACCTGACGTATAGAATTTCTTCTTGATCACTGATTGGCTTAGAATAATCTCAGAATCAATTGGCTAAAGAATTCCTTATAAGTTTGCTAGGGAACTTTGAGGATTCTTCTTAGATTTTTTTTCATCCGGAACAACCAAAAGGATTCCTCGTAGGTCAAAACGCCTTTTTTGTGTAATAAAATAAAATAATTAAATTCCTATTCTAAAAAAGTTTATGAAAAATATAGAAACAGTTGTAGAATCTGGTACATTACTTGGGTTTATGATTTTTTCTAACTACATACAGTTTAAATAGAATATATGAAAAAACAAAAAAACAATAATTTAATTTAAGAATACAAACAAATAATTAGAAAACCAAATACTCAACGAAATAATATTAAGCCCATGTCATATTTTCAGATTCTTCTTCAAAAAGATCAATATATATGAATGATATCCCAAATTAGACAAAACACTGATTCAACCTGAAAATAACAAAATCTTTTCAAAACAAAAACCCAATGAAAGCAATTATAAGGAAGCACTGATCCTTCCCAATAATTATGAAATATAAAATAGTTTAAGTATAAATTCCCGATTATGACGATAAAAGAGGAAGCAGTGATCTATCCCGATAATGAAAAGATTATTAAAATATAAACTTCTGATGAAGACAAAGAAAGCTCTGATCCATACCAATTATGACAAAATTATAAAAAATATAAATACAAAAAAATCTTGAATGTGACAATGAAAAACACACAATCCAAATGAAGACAAAATATTATTATTAACAAGATTATAAAATACGACCTCCTAATTGAGAGAACTCTCGAAAGGTCCTGGAAATCCTGGGAAGATTTCTGAAAAAATCGCTTTTATTACGGATGAGACCAATTTTCTAGATTATAAGTATTGATAACAACACTCTCAGAAACTATTCTTCGATTCCTCGATGTCTTCTTGATTAGATTATTTCTATGAACTTCGTAATAATTAATAATATTTAATAATAAACATAATCCCTAAGGCAAACACCATAATTCTGGAATTGCTTTATCATCCTGGAATCTTGTTCAATTTTGTTGGTGTTTTTTTTCTATAAAGTTCTTAATAGCTATAAGATATCAATAATCATGATAATACTTAATAATAGTAAAATATTAGTTCTCAAATTGTGGAACCATTCCAAGGGTTCCAAGCGTCTTGGAATGCTCGTCATTAATTGGGTTTTTAATATTTTTTAGCAATTCTTAGCAATTTTTAGAATTTCTTATGAATTTCTTTATGATGATTTAAAACATATATTATCACTGCATTGTTGTGTCTAATTGCAAAGTTTAAAATTTGAAATTTATCAAATCAGAGACATTAGATGAATATCTTGCTGAACGTTCTGATTAATTTGAATTTAGTTAAAAGAAGCGATTATCCTTAGCTTACTATACCTTAACAATTATATTATATTAATTAGATTTTAATAAATAAAGTTCAATACTTAGACTTCAATATCTAAAATTTCAAGAATCATCTCAACAATTAAAATTACATCTTAGAAATTACCGTTTAACAATTAAATTTGAATCATTACAATGTAACAATTCAGTATAGACAAGTAGAAAATCTTCTCTTTTCGACGGGACGCTTCCAACATGTTACAAGTTTACTTTTGAGTTCTGAAAATTTCACCACATTCGAATACCATCTGATAACAGAATAAAGAGGAAAACTCTGTCCGTTGCTTTAGAGAGGAATTTCAGAAACATTTTTACAATTTATTATATAATGAATAGTAGAGTTGAAAATGGTGAGTTACTCATTAGTATAAAATATTCTATATATGATATTTAATCAGTCTTAGGTAATCAATTTAGCAAGTAAGATAAAGAACTCAAATTTTTAACTTATCTTAAAAAAACAATCCTAAAAAATTATGGATACTTTTGAATATTCTTATTATATTTACATTAATATATTTCAAGTATTCTTCAAAATTTCCTAAAATTATCCTTAAAAATTTATATACATTTTAAACGATTTGTTAACAATCGATTACTTATATAATATTATTACTTATAATCAGCATTAATGTATGTGTCGTATTGTTTTTCGAAAATTGGAATTCTTCTAAAAACAAGATTTATTTTAAAAAAAGATTACCTTCGAGGGATCCTAGAATTAAATATCTTGATGAACTAACAGATTTTGACCTAATTATTTGAATCGGATAAAAAAATCATTAAATTAAATTTAGAACAATTAAGATTCATACAACGATCAAATAATTTGGAACAGAAGTCTGAGAATTTTTTTTATTATTAAGTATTTTACATGTCTCCTATATACCAGGAGAATTTCACAATTTTTCAACTACCACTTTTTCAAAAACATCATTGATTGGTGACAATTTGAAAAGTGAAAGAGAAAAGATGTAATTAAGCGAAATATAAACACAGTAGTACAAAGTCCAGCTACTCCGCCTTAATTGATGATTAATTATAATCAAATTGATTGTATAACACATTATATAATTATTTTAGATATAATAATTATTCATTACAATTAAGGAGGCGCACTTAGTCCTGTAATCAAGTCTTTGCAATTCGGTGCCTACACGCTGTCGAGCAAACCTAGAATTAATAAAATACGTCATTATATTGTAAAAAAGTGCACTGGCGATTGTTATTGTACTTACTATTATAATTATAACAAAGAGGCTTGTCACTGCTGCAAAATTACCAAATATGCTATTCTAGTCTATCGTCTAGGGACTATGCTACTCTGTGATTACTTCTGTTTTTATCAACATTATGATTATAATAATATTGCAATTATTGTATGATTATTATCTACTGTCACTATCGTTACACTTTAATTAAATTATTTATTGTCCATATTATTTCAAAAATGATCTCACCCAGACTCGCCTGGGTGAATCGAACGATCTCACCCCGCACCTGTATTGCCTCTCTGAAATCAATACACTTATTCCTAGGTAGAAAAAAATAAGAGCAAAAAGAAGAGAGCATATAGTAATTACCTTTTTAGCATTATTTAACTCGTAAGTTTACGGAAAATCGATTTTCCAGTATTCAGGTTTCCAGGAGCATCTTATCTAATCCTGAAAAGAAATTGGGGGAAGGTTTCTGTTTCAGGATTAGGTGCCAACTTGTCTTTGCTAATCCAGATTATTATACGGTAAAACCAGTATTATTTCAATTTTGTACTCTTAAGAAAACGACATATGTTATTAGATTGTGGACTCAATTTTTCGCATTTTGGACTCAATTTTGACAGGAATATTGAGAAGAATCATGTTTAACACAACAATTCGAGCCTTATTAAAGATAAAAGAATATCCCTGAAAATTTTAAGAAAATTTAAGGATTTTGGCTCTATTATTTCTTTTTCATTAAATTGAAGAGAATATGCAGTTTTTCCGGATGCCAAAGGTGAAGCTCTTCAAACCACATAAAAAAAGAATTCAGTCGACGACGAAAAAAATCAATATCGGGTGGCGGTTGTTCCAATTATGGGGAAGTATTTGGACAGCCGGAACCTGAAAATGAGAATTCTGCGTAAAATTGTCGGTGCGAAATACGGCAATCATTGTTTTGACAATTTGGAACATGCGCACACTTAAATTACAAAAATCGCAATTACTGACAATATTTATATCTATAATTGAATTATAATTATATTATAATTGCGTTCTCTTGACAATGGTTTGCGATATTGTATTAAAATGACAATGATACAAATTACTCTTGAATAAATTTTGAAGTAAAATTTTTTATAAAAGCAAGGGTCGGAAATCGCAAGATTGGATATCACAGTGACATATTCGATTTGAATTAGCATAATAAATGATAGAATAAGCAAACTAAGAATCAAGTCCCCGCTTTGGGCGATAAATTGACAGGATTCAGTCAGTACAACAAATTGTACATATAAGAGATAATATATTAGTGGAAAGATTAATATAAAGATAAAAACAGAATAAATTATGCTAAGTCTAGCATTAAAATTATCTAAATAATTCTCTACTTGAGATTTCTAGCTTGTTACTACATATTTATAGATAATATATACAGTCGCACAAAGCGCGTTTGTATGCAACCTTTCCACTCCTTACTGTATTCAGTAATACATCGAAAGCGAAAGCTATTAAGAATTTTCACGGATCGCATTTCGAATTTTCGATATTACATCATTTTTCTTAGTCAGTAGTGTGATAAGAGATTAAAGCTTGACTTGAAACCTCTGCTTTAGATTTATTTTCTATGAGACCTTTAGGCTTAGAAGTCCTTAAGGTTGCAAAAAAAAATCTTTTAGGCTCGCCTTTAGGTTTATAAGAGAAGTTTCGATTTTTCCCATAAGATTCTGAAAAATCGTTTCTCACTTTCATTGTATCTACTCACTATCACTCTTCAGTACAAGTAGCCTCGAGTTCATTCTAGTCAAGGTAGTGGATTAATAAGGGAGTATTAAAGTGATTTAGGCACGAATTTCAAGGGCTGCGAAACCTAGCGCTTAGAAAGTGCGAATAGGTGCGGGTAGCACGCGAGTCCCTTTTCTAGACTTGATATTTTATAAGGAAAAGAATTACTTCGAATAAAATAACAACTATTGCTAATTAGGTTCATACTTTAAGCTGATTAATATTCTTTGATATCGATCACGTATTAACTGCGTATGTATATTAGGTATTATATTACATTACATTATACTATATTAAATTAAATTATATTACATTAAATTAAATTATATTATATTAATATTATATTATATTACCCACTAGAGTCGGCTTAGCCTTACCTTCTAGTCTTTATAATAATATATACTTTTCATTTTTCATATACTATACAGCTTACACAAGAATTCAGATTGTACCTTTATCTATCATGTACTTCATACCTAATAAAATATAACTCTTCGAATTCATTTTAATAAAATCGTAATACACTGAAGCAACCTTTTTGTATTGTTCCTTCCCGCTTAATAGTTAATTTAACATTACCGATTCCCAGGATTTTTGGAGTTTTAAAAGTTAATTTTTTCTGTAGCTCTTATATTGCATTTTATCTCTTCATATTATAAAAATATCTCGCGGCCCAACCTCCATAAATGACCATTATCTCTCTAACTGCCTAAACAACCTCGCTTAATGGCTGCTCCCTTCACAATTGCCTGATTAACCTCCATATATGCCCGCTTCCTTTCTGTCTGCTCACTTAACCTCTCTAAATACCCACTAGATTTTGAAATGTTTAGGCAACCCCTCAGTGACCGCTAACATTCTAACTGCCTAGTTAATTCCTTTCGTGTAGTATAATTATCAACATATAAATCCAGAACAATTTTATTTCACTCAAAATGCATACAGGTCAATCTCGAGCAATTCCTCCCACGACCAAATTCGCAACACTTTGAAACAAAATGAATAAAATTCCCGATACCTGCCTAACTGCCTGAAAATAACCTCGCTAAATGTCTGATACCTTTATTATTATTATTATTATTATTATTATTATTATTATTATTATTATTATCATGACAAATTGGGCAGGGAAATCTAAGTCCCATACCACTGAGCTTATCTAATGTAATTGTATTATATCCTTGAATAAACCTTCAGTTAAACGGAGACCCATTCTCAGTGGCTTTAGTCTCCTTTATGGGACAAGTTAAAGTCCCATTACCACCCATACTATTTGACGTGCTAGGACTCCA
>JAUELO010000031.1:4087939-4103872 GCA_032357855.1 Amphibolips quercusostensackenii | reverse complement strand
GGCAAACTAGAATTTCTTCTTATCGACCCAATAAAATCAAATTAATTATTGTCGACATCCGACCTGGACGTCACAGCCCCATGCATTTCTTTGAATTTAGGCCTCGTGAACAATCAGCGCCACCTGTCGGCTTCGGTCAAATCTCACGACGTTCGTTTTTAATGTATTTTGGGCAAAGAGCCAGGGGGCTGGGTACGAACTACGGATGGATGTTAATTTTTAAGGTTAGTTTTTAAGAAAATTCTGTAAAAAATGGAAGTGTAAGTAAGTAAATTTTCTTGAAGGGCAGCAGGCCGAAAAATAAACGTTTATCTATTTATGTACTATGTTCTTTTTATACTGTTATATAATGTTAGTTGTAAGGCGGAGTTAGGTGTAGAACTGCTGCTCTGTAGCGCCAAAGATTCAATAAATCTAATCTACAATTTTCGGTTCTTTAAATTTGAAATTATCCTTTTTTTTAAATTCTGATTCGAAAATATTCTATTTTTACCTTTCAAAATTATCCTATTTTCAACATTTATTTTAGAAGCTTTTCCTCTGAAATATTCAATTTAGTTTTTAACCTCAAATTGTCAAATTTTAATCGCTTCAAATTTAAATTTATTAAAATTCAAACGTTTTCAATTTTAAATGATTCAATTTTGAATCCTTTTAATTAGAAATAATACAACTTTCATTTTTTTAAATTTAAATTATCTATTTTTTAAAATTCTAATCAATTTTTAACGTTTTGAAATTGTCCTATTTTGGAAAACTTAATCTGAAATTATTCAATGTTGAGATTGAAAATAAAATTGTTCATTTCAGAACGTTTTGAATTAGAAATTATACAATTTTAATTTCTTCCTAATGAAATAGTCCAAATAAAAAAATTTTCATTTGAAAGTTTTAAATTTTGAAAGCTTCTGATTAAAAATTGTTCAATTTAAAATTGTCCAATTTTAAACGCTTTTGTTCAGAAATGATTCAAGTTCAAGTCCTTTCCATTCTATAAGAAATATTGTCCTTTCTTCAAAATTTTACCTGATCTAAAATGTTTTGAATGGAAACGTTTTCAACTCAAAATCATTTTGTAAATTGTTTTGAACTTGCAAACCAAGAACAAGTAATGGTTTAACCGGAGTTCTCCGCGTGTGAGAGCCTAGCGGCGCTCGCCAGCTGGTGCCAATCCGCTCTCTAATGATTTGTTACTTTAAAACATTTTTTAAATTTCAATCAAATTATGAGTAATTCTTTTTATTTCAGGTGAAAAGCCATGGCCCAGATTTAAGGGGCAGAGGTTTCTCCTAATTGGGCATCTGCGTTCGAACTGAAGCTGATAGCCAGGATAGGGTAGTTCACAGATTAGCAACTGTTTATGTATAACAAGAAAATGAAATGTTAATTATCTGCGATAATTAAATAATTACACTACTTATAGTTCGAATTGTAATTAAAATTGAAGAAAATGTAATACAATATCTCAAATTTAAGATTAAGAAAAACAGGTTTTTTAAATCTTATATTTTCATCAATTGAAAGTTCCACTGAAAAAAATGGTATTAATATAAAGAATTAATATAAGGTATAAATCTCTAATTTAAAAAAAAATTAATTAATTTTTATATAAAAATTGGTATATTTACAATTTTACACAATGCTGAATCTTTTTTCACAGTTCATAAAAAATGTACAAATAATCCTAGGGAAGTATTATTTAAAGGATTTCTTAGCTCGCCAATCAATAAATTCATCAAAGTCCTCGTCGTCACTAGAGGAAGATTCGTTTTCTATGATTTCTTGCTTCTTTTCAGCAGCTTTCATTTTTTCTTTAAGTTTGACGAGGTCCATTACTCTCGACAATCGTTGCATTTGTTCTTCTATCACGTCCTCTTGTCTTTTTACAGTCGCCTCTTCCTGATCATCTGCTATTATTTGGTTTGCTTGTGCCTCTTCCTCTTTAATTACCTTCATAAACTTTTCAAACTCCTCGTCCATTGGGTTTTTATACTCGACATTACGAATCTGAAACAACAAAAAATTGTACGCATAAAAATGTAATACAGTTTTTTAATTTTTAATTTCTTGATTCTTATTATATTCATCGGTTCTTCCAGTTTTTTTTAATTTCAGGGGACAAAAAATTGTTGATGAAAAATTGAAAAAAATCGACTTTATTCAACCTTTTATCAACTCACTTTGTTTATCGCTCAGTGCATTCACTTTCATCAGGGTTGTTACAAAATCCTTTTAAAAAACCTTATACATTGGATATCAATAAAGTTAATTAAAAAAAAAATGTTAACAAAACAGTTTCATTTTCAACTAAAATGATGAACCTTTAACCACAAAAATTAACTTTTAAACAAATAGATGAATTTTCAACCAAAAAAATTAATTTTCTAAAAATGAAATTTTAAACAAAATAGTTGAACTTCCGATGAATAAAGATTTCTTCTCAGGCAATAAAGAAAAATAAATTTCATGCGAAATGTTGAATATTCCTATAAAAGTTGATTTTTCAAACAAAAAATATGCTGTTTTAAGAAAAAAGTTAATTTTTAAGAAAATTGTTGAATTTTAAAGCAAAAAAAAGAATGCTTCACAAAAAAATTCAATTTTCAAAATAAAAATATGAATTTTCTGACACAATAATTGAATTTTTAACTCCAAAAAGACGAGTTTTTAACATAATAAATAAATTTTCAACTAAAAAAGATAAATTAAAAAAAAATGAACCAGTTATATTTCCAGTTAAAGAACTTAATTTTGAACCCAAAAACATAAATTTTCTACAGAAGAAAAATTAAATTTTCAACGAATAAGATTAAAGTCCTACCAAAAAAGACGACTTTTTAACCAAAAGGCGGAATTTTCTACTAAAAAATCAATTTTCAACATCAAAAAATGAATTTTCAACCAAAAATGTAAATTTTCAACAAAGAAGATTCATTTTGTAGTCAAAAATATGGATTTTTGTCAAAATACATGAATTTTTAACTACAAATAGAAATTTTGAATTTTAATTTGAAATAATTATTGTTCGACCGAAAAAATACTATTTTTTAAAATAAAAAAAAAAAGGAATCTTCAACCAAAAGAATAAGTTTTTAACCAAATATTTTGATTTTCAACCATCTTGATTTTAAAATCCAAAAAAAGGAATCTTCAACAAAATAGTTAAATTTTTAACGAAGATCAAAGTCCTACCAAAAGATACGATTTTTCAAGGTGGAACTTTCAACTTTAAAAAAATCACAAAAATTGAACAGTTGAATTATTAGTTTAAGAAATGAATTTTAAATGAAAAGAATCGAATTTTTAGCAAAAAAGATCAATTTTTAACAAACAAAAAATGAATTTTCAACCAAAAAGGTCAATTTTCAACATAGAAGATTAATTTTGTAGTCAAAAAGATAAGTTTTTATCAAAATATATAAATTTCAAATAAAAATGGAATATAGTTAAATTTTAATAATAACAAAATTATTTTTTAACCAAAAAAAAAGACATTTTTTTTAAACTAAATCCGAAATCTTCATACAAAAGAATTAATTTTTTACTAATATTTCAATTTTTGACCAACAAGACAAATTTTACATTTTTGGAATTAATTTTATACCAAAAAAGCCAAACTTTCAACAAAATAGTTGAATCCGGAATCAAAACACATTAATTTTTGACCAAAAAAGACGAATTTTCAACCAAAGAAATGGATTTTCAATCAAAAAGGTACATTTTCAACCAAGAAGATTTATTTTATAGCCAAATAGATAATTTTGACTGAAATACATGTATTTTTAACACAATACATTAATTTTCAATTGAAAATAGAATAGTTAAATTTTAATTGAAGAAAATTATTGTTCAACCAAAAAAAACGTTCAACTAAAATGAGAAATCTTCAAGGAAATGCATGAATTTTTAACCAAATATTTGGATTTTCGACCAACAAGGCAAATTTTAAATCAAGAGAGTTAATTTTCTACCAAAAAAGCCAAATTTTCAACAAAATATTTGAATCCACGAATCAAAACACATTAATTTTTGACCAAAGAAGACGCATTTTCAATCAAAGAAATGAATTTTCAACCAAAAAGGTCAATTTTTAACAAAGAAGATTAATTTTATAGAATTAAAGATGAATTTTTAACAAAATACATGAATTTTAAACAAAAATGGAATAGTAAAATTGTAATTAAAAAAAAAAATATTATTCAACCAAAAAAAAGGATTTTTTAAACTGAAATGACACATTTTCAACGAAAAGAATGAGATTTTAACAAATGTTTAAATTTTCGACCAACAATACGAATATTAAATTAATAGGATTAATTTTCTAAAAAAAAAAAATGCAATAAAAGAGTTGAATTCGCAATTAATTTTTGACCAAAAAAGACGAATTTTCAACCCAAAAAATAAGTGTACAACCAAAAAAATAAATTTTCAACCGAGAAGATTCATTTTGTAGCCAAAAATAAGAATTTTTATTAAAATATAGTTTAATTTTAATTTAAAAAAATTATTGTTTAACAAACAAAATTTAACTAAAATGAGAAATATTCAACGAAAAGACTGAATTTTTAACCAAAAATTTGAATTTTCGGCCACCAAGATGAATTTTAAATCAATCAGACTAACTTTCTATAAAAACAGTCAAATTTTCAAAAAATATACGAAGCTTTAACTAAAAATGGAATAGATAAATTTTTATTTAAAAGAATTAATCTTCAACCAAAAAGTAACAGAATTTTTAACAAAATAGTTGAATTTTCAACCAAGAAATATTTTTCAGCCAATAAAGAAGAAAAATGTCATCTAAAATGTTGAATTTCCATCCAAAAATACGAATTTTCTACAAAACAGTTGACTATTTAACTAAATAGTTAAATTTTTAAATAAATTACCTAAATTTTCATCCTGAAAATACGAATTTTCAACAAAATAATAAAATTATCTTTTAACTTCAGTTGATTGAAAATTCCCTGGACAGTTTTTTTCATTGACTTTCCTTGACTTTCCAAAAGTCCCTGACCTGTAGAAATCCTGATTTTTCTAAATTATGTATTTTTCTTGAAATTCTAAATACGGTTAATTTCGAGTTTTAGGATCAAGCGATTTGTAAAATATTAACCGACACTAAAAATTAATAATTACCTTAGCGTCGAGGACCGGGTCATCAAAAAATCCTTCCGGAAGCGACGCTGGATTTTCTTTTCCTTTTTGCTGTTTATCTTCATCTTTTTCTTCCTCGCCCTTAAGACTTTCTGATGATTCTTTACTGTTCGACGGCATTGGAGGAAAAGTAGGTTTACCATTTATTACACCATTTACAGCACAATTCATTTTACCATTTGTTGTGATGGAAGATGATGGTTTGTCGTAAAAATCGTCAGGCAATTCCGATTTTGGTTTTGGTAGAGGTGCTGCTGATGGATTCGAATTTTTTAAAATACCCTTTATTTTTTTAACTGGGTGTGGTTCTCGAAATGGAGAAGCTGGTCTCTTTTGTGCTGATGCGGCGGATTTTGCTTTTTCTAGATCTTGCTTCGCTAAATTTATATTTTCCTTGTGCTTTTTAGAATTCAGATGAGTGGGCCAAACTAATTCATTACTAATGATAGACTTGCAAATGGCGCAAGTAAGTTGACCTAAAGAGTTATACGTGTTTAAAAAGTTAAGGAGAGTACAAAAATGTTCATTTTTTGTTTAATTTCTACATCAATAAATTATAATTTTGATAATTTAATTACAAATTTTTTTCAACTGAAATTATTTATAGGATAAATAACTTAACTGGAAAGATTTACTTTAATTTTTAACTTTAGCGGTTTAAAATTGTAATGCGTTTTACTTTGGTTTTTTCAAAAACTTTAAGTTTTCAGCAAAATATAATTAAACTTTTCAGTTAAAAATTATGTTACAACTTGAAGCGTTAAAAAAAATGGACAATTATACAATTACAAAGCAGAACCACCAAAATTTAACACTACATTTCGAAGCCCTCAAGAAGCACTTTTACTACTACAAATTCAAAACTAAAAATATACAAGTTTGAGCAATTCAAATTGAAAACCATGATTAACAATAATTAATTTTCAATAAAAAAAGGTATTTTCAATAAAAAAGTTTAATTTTTAACCCATGATATAAATATTAAATTAAAAGGACAAATTTTCAACCAAGAAGATTTATTTTCTATCCAAAAAGATGATTTTTGAACAAAATAAATGAATTTTTAACCAAATAGTTGAATTTTTAAAGAAAAAAGATGGATTAAAAAATGGAATATTTAAGTTTTTAGTGAAAATCATTGATTTCCAGCAACAAAAAAATAACCTTTTGTGAAATAGTTGAATTTTCTACTAAAGAAATGAATTTCAATCCAAAACAGTAACTTTCTACCAAGAGGATTAATTTTCGACCAAAAAACATGAATTTTCAATGAAATACATGAATGAAAATAGTTCAACTTTAAAACAAAGAAATAAATTTTCAACTAAAATGATGAATCTTCAACCAAATAAATGTATTTATAACCAAATTAATAAATTTCTGACCAAAAAGGTCCATTTTTAAACAATAAGATTAACTTCTTGCCAAAAAAGTCGAATTTTTAATAAAATGCTTGAATTTTCTATTAAAAGATGAGCTTTCAACGAAAAATGGCATAGTTATATTTTCAGCTAGAAAAATTAATTTCTAACTCAAAAACAAAAGGAATTTTCAACAAAATAGTTGCGTTTTGAACTGCAGAAATTAATTTCTATCAAAAAAAGATGAATTTTTACCAAAATACATTGATTTGAAAAATTTATTTATAACCATATAAATTAATTTTTTGTATTAAAGACCAATTTTCAACCAATAAGATTAATTTCCTACCAAAAAATTCGAATTTTTAACAAAATAGTTGAATTTTCACCTAAAAATGAAAGTTACATGTTCAGTTAGAAAAAATTAATTTTTAATTTTTTTAAATATAATAAAAAATTTACATTTTCAACTAAAGAAATTAATTTTCAACCAAAAAGATAAATTTCCTAAAAAGAAGATTAACTTTCTACCAAAAAAGATTAATTTCCAACGAAATACATGAATTTTCTACAAAATGATGATTTTTCAAGCAATAAGATTAATTTTCTACCAAAAAAATAGAATTTTCAACAAAATGCATGCATTTATGACTAAAAATAAAATTGTTAAATTTTCATTTAAAAACATTGATGTTCAACCAAAAAAAAGACTCTTCAACAAAGTAGTTAATCTTTCAAACAAAGAAAATAAATTCCCAACTAAAATGATGAATCTTTTTAAAAAAATGTATTTATAACAAATTAAAATAATTTTTGACCAAAATGATCAGTTTTCAATCAAGAAGATTAATTCCCTACCAAAAAAGTCGTATTTTTTACAAAATACTTGAATTTTTAACTAAAAAAGATAATCTTCATCAAAAACTGTAAACTATATTTTCAGTTAGAAAAATTAATTTTTTCCCAAAAAAAAACAAATTTTTAATAAAATGGTTAAATTTTTAAACAAAAAAAAAGGTTTTCAGCTAAAACGATGAATCATCAAAAAAAAAAAAAGATTTTGTATTGAAATTATTCTTGAAATGTTTTCAGTTTAAAATTTGTTCCAATTATTAAGGCTTGAAATCGGAAATTGCTTTCTGAATTTATATTCGGTAGAGTATCAAAAGGCTTTCATCTTAAAATTATACATTTTGAATTATTTAAATTAGAACCAAATAATAAAAAATTGTTTAACATGAAATTATTCCCATTGTAACCTTTTCTGCTTTAAAATTATTGAGATGTAAAGGATTTTAATTGATAATTGTACAATTTTAAACCATTTAAATTTTAAATTTCACATAGGTTTCGATTTCGGTAAAGGTAGAGCATCAGGTTATCTTCATATTTTTTATATTAAAATACATTTTCACGTAAAAATATGACAAAAAAAGTTATTAATGTGAGGTTAGAAAACGCAAACGAAAGTTAAACATTAGTTTTCCATGCCATTTATCACTTAAACATTATACCATGATTAAAATTATATAAATAATATTAATTATTATTGTACATAATAATAAAATACTTTAAGTATTCTTAATTTAATTAATAAAAGGATATTTTGCCAGTGGTGAATCGATCTTCTTCTTCTCGACACCTAATTTCTTTTTGGTGTTATTCATCACTTTCCGCAACTCTTCTTGGGTCAATTTTTTCTTCCCTG
The DNA here is from genome assembly GCA_032357855.1 of Amphibolips quercusostensackenii. Classification (NCBI taxonomy): domain Eukaryota; kingdom Metazoa; phylum Arthropoda; class Insecta; order Hymenoptera; family Cynipidae; genus Amphibolips; species Amphibolips quercusostensackenii. The sequence goes on along the minus strand of JAUELO010000031.1, from coordinate 4,095,646 downwards.
ACATTGTGAAACCGTCTTTTTTCAGCAAAAACCTAAATTAAAATAAATATCACCAAAATTCTGTTGTAATAACTGTAATATTTACATATATGCTCCGAGCCGTCGAGACTCGAGCTGTCAAATTAAGTTTATAGGTTATGTTGTTATATTTCTGCGCCCCTGGTGTCCGAATTACGAAACAATAAAGTAAATAAATTAAATAATTGCTTATAATATATATGTATAATATATTTTCCTGTTTTTTGAGGTGAGGTTATAATATCTTTGGACGAGGAATTTAAATAATATTTAGAAACATTGTATTTAATATTCTTTTTTGTATTTTTTTTGTTATTGATGAAAAGCGCTATTTTTAAGAACAATGTGGCCATTTCGTACTCCAAATATTAAAGCTAACCTAAAAAAAATTCGACCAGGATTCGACAAACCCGGCAAATTGTTATTTTTTTCTACATTTTATATGAATTGTAAGTTTATAAATATTAGAGAAGATTCGCATATCGATTATCAATTTTTTTATTAATACATTTTAATCTACAACTTCAAAAAAACGCTGATGAATAAAAACCGAAAGAAACTTGAGAGAAAGTTCAGATTGTATTATAAGTTATAAAGTACGATATTCTATGAAAATCATGAAAATAAAATAACTATTTGAAAATTTATTTGTATATCATTAGATACCAATTTTTCTGAATTAATTTATTTTTAGATACAATATTTTTTTATATGTCAGATATCCATTCATGGAATTTCCAGTGAAAAAGAGCGAGTTTTTAAAAATGTATACAGACAAAAATTCTACTGATCAAGAAAATATATCATTAGAAAATACGAATCCGTCCGATTGTAAGATATGTACAAATGAACTTACCAAAGAAGAACTTCTTTCAATGGTGATTAAATGTACAAATTTTGCAGCTTTAAAGCACAGCAAACAAAGGAGGAAAAATCAAGAGCAAACTCCGTACATAAACCATCCTATAGGTAATAAATAATACATTAATATATATTTTTCTACACATGAAAATAGTAAAAAATTAGATATGATTTCCAAACACTTTTTTAGATTAATTAAAAAATTTGCTACGGTGTTCTAGACATTTTTTCCTAGCAGCTAAAATATAAATTAATTAATTTTATGATAACAATTAATTAAATCTTAATATTATAATATTAATATTAATTAATTTAGTTAAATAATTAATCTTTTTAGCAATAAAATATATTTTCTAGTCAAAAGAAACTTCAAAGCATATTCGATTTTTATAATCAAAACTTTGCAAGTTAGTTAAAATTGAAGAAAATTGTTAATTTGAACCTTCTAAAGTTGTACAATTTCAGTTGAAAAATCGTAAAAGTTTAATAATTTTTAATTATTCATTCCCAGAAATCCAGGATTGCTTTAGGTCAGGGGATTTTCGATAAAGTAAAGTCAATGTTAATTTGATTATTTGGTTGAAAATTCAACAATTTTGTTAAAAAGTCATTCTTTTTGGTTGAAAATTCAACTGTTTCGTTGAAAATTAATCTGTTTTGGTTGATGATTAAACTATTTTGTTTAAAAATCGTATTTTTTCATTGAATTTAACTGTCTTTGGTTTAAAATTAAAAATTTGTCGTTGAAAATTATTTTTTTTATTTATTTTTCTAACCGAAAATTCAACTATTATATTTTTGGTTCAAAATTGATCTCTTTCAATTGGAAATTCATGTATTTTGTTGAAAATTTGTCGCTTTTGGTAGAAAAATTATCATGGTTAAAAAGTTACTCTTTTTGGTTGGAAATGCATTTCTTTCGTAGAAAATTTGTACTATTTCATTGAAAATTCTTTTTTTTTAACTAATTATTTAAATTTAAGGTTTGAAAATTGCATTTTTTGGTGAAAATATGTATTTTTTGTTCAAAATTTAACTAACTGGTTGAAAATTCATGCATTTTGATAAAAATTCACCTTGTTGGGTAGAATATTAATCTTCTTGGTTAAAAATTTATCTTTTTAGATAAAAATCAATTTTTTTGGATAAGAATTTAACTATCATGTTACAAATACATTTCTCTTCATGGAATTTTTTTTTATAACTGGGAATATAACTATTCCATTTTTTTGAATTTTTTTTTATTTGAAAATTCCGCTTTTTGGTTGAATAGTCGTAATTTTTGGTAGAACTTTAATCTTCTTGGTTGAAAATTTAAGTATTTGCTTGAAAATGCATGTATCTTATTAAAACTTTGTATTTTTTGTTAGAAAAGTAATCTCATTTTTGAAACTTTATTTCTTTGGTTGAAAATTAAACTGTTTTGTTGGAAATTTATTTTATTTTGTTGAAAATTCATGTTTTTACTGAATAAAAATTTTTTTGTTAGAAATTTACTTCTTTGATTGAAGATTCGTCGTTTTTTTGTTTAAAATTTATTTTCCTATCTGAAAATTGAACTATTCTATTTCTAATTTAAAAATCGTGCATTTTGTTGAAAAATTTTGCTTTTTAATTCAAAAGTCGTCTTTTTGGTAGGGCGTTAACCTTCTTGGTTAAAAATTGAACTATTTGCTTGAAAATTCGTTTAACTTTTATTTAACTTTTCCTTCAACTATTTTATTTTAAGTTATGAATTTATCTGTTTTTCATAAAAATTCAATCATTTTTTTCTTCCTTATTCATATTTTTTGATGGAGAAGTAGTTTTAGTAGTTGAAACAGCATATTTTTGGTTAGAAATTAATTTCTTTGGTTGAAAATTCGTATTTTATTATTATTGGAAAATTTTTTTTAACTAAAAATTTAACTATTCTATTTTTTGTTCAAAATTGATACTTTTTAGTTGAAAATTTGTATTTTTTGGTAGAAAAATAATCATTTGGGTTAAAAGTTTAGCTTCTTGGGTAAAAATTCTTTTTTTGTTATGAAGCTTCATTATTTTTGCTAAAAAATTTTTTTTATCTGAAAATATTACATTTTTTGTCAAAAATTTGTCTTTCTTGATGGAAATTTAATCTTCTTGCTTAACAATTTATCAGTTTGGTGGAAAACGTAACTGTTTTGTTAGAAATTTACTTTTTTACTGAAAATGCAATTGTATTTTTAGTTAAAAATTAATTCCTTTGATTCAATATTCATCTTTTTCTTTCGCTGAAAATGTATCTCTTCATCTGAAAATTAACTATTTTATTTTCTGTTGAAAATTCAACTATTTGTTTAAAAATCCATTTTTGTGTTTGAATATTCATCATTTTAGTTAAAAATTCATTTTTTTAACTGACAATGTAATTATGCCATTTTTGCTTGGAGATTTATCTTTTTTAGTTGAAAATACATTTATTTTGTTGCAAACATATCTTTTGGTTCAATTCAACTGTTTTCATTTAAAAATAAAAATATATTTTAGTGAAAATATCAACTATTACTTTTCGTTAAGAATTCATTTTTTATCAAAGATTCATCACTGGTTGAAAATGTAACATTTTGTTGGAAATTCCTTTTTTCTTGTTTGAAAATTAATTGTTTAAACTGAAAATTTAATTCTTCCATTTTTGATTCAAAATTTATCTTTTCTAGTTGAAAACCCAACTATTTGGTTCAAAATTCATTTATTTTACTTATTTACTTATTCATGTATTTTACTTATAAAATTCTGTATGACTGTTGTCACTAAAAGTGTTTAAAATATATTTAGAAACAAAAAACGTGTTTGCATTGACATTATTAATGTCCCAGGTGTAAGATTGTTTTTATACCTAAAAGAAAATTTATAACAGTCCAGGGCGTCTACCCTACCTGAAAAACCTGGAAAACCTGCGATTGTCAGGGAATTTTTATATGCCTGGAAAAACCTGGAAATGTCAGGGATTTTTGTTAAAGTCAGGGAATTTTTTCGAGAGCGTGCTTAATTTTTTTTCAATTTAAATATTTTTAAATATAAAATTAAATAACAATGGTTCGTCATTTGTAAAAGTAACTTTATATAACTGTATTTAACTATATTTTTTGAAAATTAGTTTCTTTCTTAATTAATTTTTTTCACTGGAAAAAAAACTATTCTTTTTTGGTTGAAAATTGATCGTTTTTAGTTGAAAATTCAAGTATCTAGTTAAAATTTTATGTATTTTGTTGAAAATTCGTTCTTTTTGGTAGAAAATTATTCTGTTTAGTTGAAAATCCATTTCATGTTAAAAATTCGACTATTTTAGTTGAATTCAACCTTTTTTTATTGAAAATTAAAACCTTTTTTGGTTTAAGTATCATCTACTGAATTTTTTGTTCAGAATTCGTGTTTTTTGTGATAAAAATTTAATTCATTTATTGAATGTAAGACTATTGTGTTACAAATTAATCTTTTTCTTTCAAGATTCATAATTTTAATTGAAATTGATATTTTTGGTAAAAAAATGAGCTATGTGCTTAAAAATTCGTTTTTTTTTTGACTGAAAATTAATTTTTTTACGAAAAATTTAAATACTACAGTTAAAGTTTGACCTATTTTGTTAAAAATTTGTTGTTTTTTAAATTAAAAATTATTTTTTTAAACTAAAAATGTAATTATTCCCGTTATATAGTCCATCATTTTAATTAAAATTGTATCTTTTTGTTTGAGTATTAAATTTCTTAGCTAAAAATGTTACTATGTAGTTTTTAGTTGAAAATTAATCTTAGGTTGAAAATTTATCGTTTTGATTTAAAATTCAACTATTCTGGTTCAAGATTTATTATTATAATTGAAAATTCATCGCTTTGATTGAAAATGTAACTATTTTTGTAAATTTTTTGTTTCAACTGAAAATGTAACTAACTATTCCAATTGTATATTCCATAATTTGAGTTGAAAATTCATCTCTTTGGTTGAAGATTAATTTTTTAAATTACAAATTTAACTATTCAATGTTTGATTAACAATTTTTTTTTCTTTAGTTGAAAATTCATGTATTTTATTGAAGATTCCGTTTTTTTTCGTAGAAATTAATCATTTTGGTTGGGGATTCAAATATTCCAGTTAAAGATTCATCATTTCAGCTGTAAATGTATCTTTTTGCTTGAAAAATTAACTATTTCATTTGAATATTCATTATTTTATTTGAAAATACACTATTTTCGTTGAAAATTATTTTTTTAACTAATAAGAAAACTAATTTTAACTAATAATTTTAACTAATAAGACAACTTGGTTGAAACTTGAACTCTTTTGTTAAAAATTCTTTTTTTTTTGTTTGAAATTCACCTTTTTCAGTAGAAAATCGTCATTTTGAGTTGAAAATTTATCACTTTGGTTTAAAATGTGTTTTCTTTTGTGGGAAATTTCTCTTTTATAACTGAAAATTTAACTATTCCATTTTTGGTTGAAAAATTGATCTTTTCTGTTTCAAAATTCTACTATTTGGTTCATAAATTGATCTTTTTATTTCAAAATTCAACTGTTTCGTCTTATTGGTAGAAAATTATTCTTTTTGATTGAAAATTCAATTATTTGATTAAAAATTCATCTATATTGTTGAAAAGGCAATATTTTTACTTAAAAAGTTAGGAATTTAAAGCGGTTTAAATTGAATTTAATATAGTACCCACATTAATTTTAACTATATATTTATTGAATTTCAAATATAAAAATATAAAATATAAATTTGTTTGAATCATTATCCAAATTCAGGAAATTTAGAGACAAATTAAACAAATGATTAGTTATCTTTTTAGTATTACTAAATATTTAATTAATCGATGGGACTAATATATTTTATAATTTCTTGTAATATAATAATTTGCCAAAGCTTTCTAAATTAAATTTAACTAAAGTTGTTTTAAAAAATGAAAAATATTTGAATTGTTTCATGCTGTGAAAAATTATACCTGGAAGAAACTTGGAATTGTCAGAAAAATTTTTTCCAGGATTTGAGTAGACACCCCGCAGTCAGGGAAAATTAAATTTTGTAGCAACGCTGATTCTGAATCTGACGAATTTATTGTAGAATGATTAGGAAATAAATTATTTTGATGAAATATCCAAATTTTACAAAACCTTCAACAAATTTTAAGTGTAACTTGTGACCTTTAGGTGTGGCAAATATTCTAATTGAAGAAGGGAAGGTGTACGATCCCACAGTGATATTATCAGCCTTGCTACACGATACAGTCGAAGATACAGACACGACTTTCGATGAGATAGAACAAGAATTTGGAAAAGATGTGCGCAAAGTTGTGGAGGAAGTCACAGATGATAAGAATTTTCCGAGAGATGAGAGAAAATTTTTGCAGATAAAACATGCGCCTGGTAGTAGTCGTAGAGCAAAGTTGGTTAAATTGGCAGACAAGCTTTATAATTTGCGAGATCTTAGGAAAGAAACTCCAGTTGGATGGACAGCTCAAAGAGTCAAGGAATATTTCAAGGTATTTAATCAAAGCTAAACAGGATGGGTGTTGGACCGGGAAAACAGCAAATGACCAGAAATTTTTTGAGACCGGAAAAACCGGAAGATGACAGTAAATATATTTTTTGACCGGGAAATTTACACATTTTTAGAAGAAAAATCTATCCAATCACATGATACAATGCATTATAAAATAAGTGTAATTCTAAAACATTTTACTTTAAAAATATTCCATTCTGGGTCTTCATTTTCAAAAAGTACGTTTTCAATTTAAATAGTTTAACAGTGCAGTTTTTAAGACTCACAAGGGGATGATAGAGTTGGGATTTTTTTATCTCGTATCTCTCTACTGACTATCTTTTGGATGACTTGTTAGCACTTGTTTTTAATACAAAATTAGCTTTTTTGTTGAATTTTCAACCGTTGAAAATTAAAGAAAATTTAAATTTTCAACAGTTGAAAAATAAATTGCATTTTGAAAATGCAGCTGTTGAAAAATTGAAAATTAAATTGAATTTTTAAGAGTTGGATTTTTAACAATTAAAATTCAATTTCCTTCAATTTTAAATAGTTGCAAACACAAACTTTTTTTCTATTTTTAACTTTCGAAAATTAAAAGAGATCAAGTTTTGTAATGAAAAAAGTGTAAAAAATGTTATATTTGCATAATTTTATATGAGGATTTAGTAAACATTTCTATTTCTATTTTTTTCTATTTCTATTTCTATCCATTAGGCTCTCAGGGAATATATGAGATTTAAAAAATTCCCAACTCGGATCATCTCCTTGTTAAGCAAATAAAAACTAAAAGCGTTTAAAATTGAAAATTTTTGTTAAAAAAACGTTTTAAGCTCATTAACTGTGCAAATAAATAAGTTCTTGATTTTTGAAATAGAACATTAATTTATTTTACAGTGCAATTCTGAATTTGTTCAAAATTAAACGATTTACGGATATAAACGTTAAAAATTGAACTGTTTCAATTCGAAAGCCTTAGTAGTCAAACAAATGTAATTTTTCGATTGAAACTTTATAAACTATTTCTAATTGTTAATAACTTTGAAAAAATATATTTATAATTAAACGCTTCTATTTTTCAAATCCTATTCAAATATTATTTAAGTTTAAAATATTCCATTGGAACCCATTCAATTTGAAATTATTCAATATTTAAAAATATTTGACTTCATTTTGAATGAGCAATTATAAATTAAATATTAAAAACTGTATAATTTGCAACTGAATTGTTTTAAATACCTTTGAATCGTTAAAATTTCAGATGGAAGCGTTCACATGTTACGTAAGATTAAAAAGGGGGGAGGGGGTTCGTGTTTCATTATGGTCTGTTATGT
>JAUELO010000031.1:4002505-4014623 GCA_032357855.1 Amphibolips quercusostensackenii | reverse complement strand
ATAATTTCCATTTAGCCGATTATTTTTTCCTGGGTTCAGAGCCGGATTTAAGTTTCAGGCAGCCTCATGCATCGACCGTGTAGGTGTATGTAGTAGTAGTAGATTTTCTTAGCATCCGGACCAGTGAACTAATTCGACAGTTAGCGCTCCGATCAGGACGGCTGACTTTTGCATTGCAATGCATGGAAGAAAAGCATAAAATAATAAAAAAAACTTGAAGCTGTTTCCAAATTTTGACCGGAAATATATATTTTTCTAATAATAAGTATAACAGTAATTAATAATTCTGAAATCGTCACAGAAGCAACCAGCTGAATGGTGGTAAAATTAAATATTTGCACCGCATCATTCTAAAATTCAAAAGTTTATGTTCGATTATAATTTATTTGGTTGTTTTTATTGAATAATTATCAGAATTTAAAAGTTTATAATTGTTTCCTAAAATTTGTATAATTTAAACAATAAATAACTAATTGTTAAACTTTCATAAATTGTACAATTCAAAGATGTAAAAAACTATATAAAGCCACGATATCCCTTGAACAGATTAAAAATTTTATTTTAAACTGTTGAAAAATTTACATTTTGTTTTAAATTATTTGTAATGTTTTCAAAATTTTAATTATTTTTGAAGTTCTTGCGAAAATTCTAAGAATTTTTTAAATAATCCTAATTTTTTCTAAATCTTTTATTAAATTCTAGTAAATTAATAGAAACCACTTAAAAAGTTCCAAATTATTTTTTTAAAACTATTTTAGATATCTTTTGAAATCTTTTTTAATATGTTGAAATTAATTTTTTCAAATAAAAAGTCATTTTAAATTTTCCCAGGAATCTTAGGGAAAATTTTGTATTATCTTAAAGCCACCCAAAATCCTGAAACAGATTCAAAATTTTATTTCAAAATCTTAAAAAATCAACATTTTTTTTAAATTATTCAGAATTTTCTCAAAGTTTTAATTATTTTTGAAACTTCCAAAAGTTGTAACTATTTTTTTAAATGATTCTAATTTTGTCTAAAACTTATATTAAATCCTGGAAAATTAAAAAAAATCACTTATAATATTCCAAATGCCTTTTTTTTTTACAATTTTGGATGTCTTGAAATATTTTTTAATAATCTGTTAAAATTCATTTTTCAAAATAAAAAGTAATTTTGAATATTTTCAGGAGTTTTAAGAAAAATTTTGTATTATCTTGAAAGCTCTCAAAATTCTGAAACAGAATTTTATTCAAAATGTTATAAAATATACATTTTGTTTTTAATTATTTGGAATGTTTTCAAATTTTTTACTATTTTTGAAATTATTTTAAAAATTCGAAGTATTATTTTGATGATTCTAATTTTTTATAAAACTTTTATTAAGTTCTGGGAAATTAAAAAAAATCACTAAAAATGTTAAAAATTATTTTTTTACAATTTTGGATGTATTTTGAAATCTTTTTTAATAATCTGTTGAAATTGATTTTTCAAAATAAAAAGTAATTTTGGATTTTCCCAGGAATTTTAAGAAAAATTTTGTATTATCTTAAAACCTCTTAACATCCTGAAACAGGTTTAATATTTTATTCCAAAATGTTGAAAAATCTACATTTTGTTTTTAATTATTTAGAATGTTTTTAAATATTTCATTATTTTTGAAATTTCTTCTAAAGTTCGAAGTATTTTTTTTAATGATTCTAATTTTTTCTGAAACTTTTATTATATCCTGAGAAATTGAAAAACAAATCATTAAAAATGTTAAAAATTATTTTTTGACAATACTGGATGGCTTGTGAAATCTTTTTTAATAATCTGTTGAAATTAATTTTTCAAAATAAAAAGAAATTAAAAAAATTTTCCATGAATCTTGAGAAAAATTTTGTATTATCTTAAAACCCCTCAATATCCTGAAACAGGTTCAATCTTTTATTTTAAAGTGTTGAAAAAGCTACATTTTGTTTTTGATTATATAAAATGTTTTCAAATATTTTATTATTTTTGAAATTCCTTCTAAAGTTCTTAGTATTTTTTTTTAACGATTCTAATTTTTTCTGAAACTTTTATTGAATCCTAAGAAATTTAAAAAAATCACCTAAAATTGTCAACATTTTTTTTTAACAATATTTAATCTGTTGTGAAATCTTTTTTAATATTATGTTAAAATTAAATATCCAGAATAAAAAGTTATTAAAAATTTTTCTAGGAACCTTCAAAAAATTTTTTTACTATCCCTAAAAGGTTCAAAATTTTATGTTGAAATCTTCCAAATTCCATATTTTGTTTTGATAATTCTTTAAAATCTTTTCAAGTTTCAAATTATGTTTGAATTTTTTCAAAACTTCTACATATCTCTTAAGCTTACTCGAATTTTTCCTGAATAAATAATTGTTCAAGAGTTATTTATAAAAAAATATAACAATTTTACTCACAAATAAACAATTATTTAAGAAGAACAATTAAAAGTGTAACGTTTAAAGTTTAAATTCATCTGAATGTCGTAACCTGAGTTGTAACCAGGAAGGTTACAAAGGATTTCGTATATTTTAGCGTATTTATTAAATATTTGTAGGGCATTTTCCAGAAATTTAAACATTTTGAAACAATTTCCAAGGATTTGAATAATTTTAAGGGGTTTCAAAAAAAAAAGTTCATAATGTTTTAAAGATTTTCCTAGAATTTGGGAAGATATGGAACGAATTTATAGGAGAAAAAATGTTTTAGGATATTTTAAAAGAATCCAAGGGATTTTTTAATATTTCCGAGGATTTTAATGATTTTGAGGGATTTTAAAAACTAAAGGTATTTTATTAAATTTTTCAGGATTTCAGGAAATATAATAGAATTTAATGTATTTTCACTGTGTTTTATTATATTTTAATGGATTTTAAAGAATTTATTAACAAAAATTGATGAATTTCAAAGGATTTCAAAGATTTAAAAATAATTCGAGGTATTTCAAAAGATTTTAAAGTGTTTGCAATATTCTCGGGTATTTTAAAACATTACAAGGGATTTTCAATAGATTTCAATCATTTGAAGGGATTTTTAAGGATAGGGGAAATTTTTAAAAGTTCCGAGAAATTTTCACGAGCTTTAAGCAATTGCAAGGGATCACAAAAGATTGTAATGGATTTCCATTGTTTTAGGGTATTTCGAAAGATTCCAAGAAATTATAAATTGATTTCAGTAATTTAGTAAGATTTTAAATATTTTAGGGTTTAAAGGAATTACAAAAGAATTTAAAATATTTTAAGGAATTTTTAAAGGTTTCAATGAATATTTAATTGATTTTAATCCTTTGAAGAATTTGCAATATTTTCAGTTTTTTAAAAAAATTCCAAGGAATTATCAATAGATTTTAATAATTTGAAGTGATTTTAAAGGATTTAAAAAACTTTAGATCATTTCAAACAATTCTAAAGAATTTTCAAGAGTTTTAAAAGATTTTAATGTATTTAAAAAAAAATTCAAAAGTTTTGAAATATTTTAGGGTATTTTTTTAAATTCCAAGAAATTTTCACGAGCTTGAAAAAATTGCAAGGGATTTTAAAAGATTTTAAAGGATTTCGATTATTTTAAAGTATTTAAAAAGATTTCAAAAAATTGCAATTGATTTTAATTATTTAATGGGATTTGAATAATTTTAGGGTATTTTATAAGAATCCAAGGTATTTTAAAGAGCGTTTAAATGTTTCAAGGGATTTGAAAAGTATTACAAATATTTGATGGTATCCTTAAAGATTTCATGGAATTTTTAATTGATTGAAATCATTTCAAGTGATTTCAAAAAATTTTAAATATTTCAAGTATCTGTTAAAATTGTGAGGAATTTTGACGAGCTTTACATAATTTGAAGGGATTTCAAAAGGTGTAAAGGATTTGAATTATTTTAAAATATTTTTAATGATTTCAAGGAATTTTCAATTGATTTTAGTAATTCAGTAAGATTTGAAATATTTTAGGGTATTTTCATCCTTTAAAGAATTTGCAATATTTTCGGTTTTTTTTTGTAAAGATTCCAAAGAATTTTCAATAGATTTAAATAATTTGAAGGGATTTCAAAGGATTTAAAAAACTTTAGGATATTTTTTTCAATTCCAAGGAATTTTCAAGAGCGCTTCAAAGTTTCAAGGGATTTCAAAAGGATTTGAAATATTTTAAGGAATTTGCAAAGATTTCAAAGAATTTTTTATTTATTTAAATCATTTTAAGGGATTTCAAAGAATTTAAAATATTTTAGAGTATTTACAAAAATTCCGAAAAATTTTCAATTGATTTCGGTAATTAGTGGGATTTGAAATATTAAAGGGTATTTTGATCCTTTAAAGAATTTGCAATATTTTCTATTTTAGGGTACTTTTCAAATTCCAAGGAATTTCCAAGCGTTTTAAAATATTTTAAGTGATTTAAAATTTTTACGAACTTAAAAAAATTGTAAGGTATTTCAAAAGATTTTAAAGTATTTGATATATTTTTGTGTATTTTAGAAGATACAAAGGCACTTCTATTTGATTCCAGTAATTTCGTGGGATTTCAAAGGATTTAAAATGTTTTAGGTCATTTTCAAAACTTCCAAAGCGTTTTCAAAAGATTTAAAAACTTTTAAGGAATTTCTAAGGATGTTAATGATTTTAAGGTATTTAAAAAATTTATCATGCTGTTGAAAAAAATTTCCTAGAATTTCCGAAGATATGGAACAATTTCACAGAACCTATACTTTTTATGATATTTTAAAAGATTTCAAGAGATTAGAGCAGATTTCCGAGGATTTAAATGATTTTAAGGGGCTTGAAAAGCTCTCAGTGTATTTTAATAAATTTTCCAGAATTTCAGGAAATATCAGATTTCGTAGAATTTTGCGGGTTTTATAATATTTGAATGGTTTTCAAAGAATTCATTAGTAAGAAGTGAGGGATTTCTTAGAGTTTTGAAGACTTGAAGAGATTTTCAAATATTTTTTGCAATTCCTTTGAATTCATTTGGAATTCACCCTAAATTCTTATTAATTTACCCTACTTTATTTTTTATTTTTGTGATTTCTTTGGAATTTTTTTGATTTTTTTTAATGCACCTGAAATATTCTAAATTGTCTCAATTCCATCCAATTCAATGGATTTTTTAAAGATTTTGTTTAATTCATCCTCATATGTTTTAGAGTTACCTTGAATTTTTAAGCATTTAAAATTTTTTTTGGAACTCTTTTCATTTCTCCTAAATTTCTATGAATTAACTCCAATCTTACTGAAATCAATGACATTTTTCTTATTTTATACAATTCATTTGAATTCTTTTGATTTGAACTTGAATTGTTTTAAAGTCTGATAAATCGAATTCTTTTAAATTCTTTTTATTTCAAAAGAACATTAGTCACATTAATTTTACATGATTAGTTAGTTATTTTTAAGCATTTTTTGGGTTATAAATTAGTCACTTTCTCACTTGAAATAAGTAATTTTTTGACTTTCCTTAAGTAAATTATGCTGTGGCAGCCCTGGTAAAAAGTTGAAATAAAAATGTTTTGTATTCCATTTGTAAAAGATTCTATATTAAATAGGTTACAAAATTAGAATTTCTGTCTATAAATATTAATAGTTAGTGAAAATAAAAAATTAGTGAGGAAAAAATCGTGGAATTGCGAAAATGAAGTTTTTTTGTTTACCGTGCAAGCAAAAAAAGACAATCCAAGTGAAGACAGACTTTTAGTTTAATAATAAAAACCGCTGCCTCTAAAAGTTTTGATTTTTTTTTTATTATATACAGTCAAAGTCTGTCTTCATTTGGATTGTCTTTTTTCGCTTGCAGGGTGTCCAGAAAAACTTCATTTTTGATGAAATTTTAAATTTAAATTTTAATTTTTAATGACTTATTTCAAGTGGAAAAGTGACAAAAAGTGACTAATAATTAACCCAAAAAGTGACTGAAAGTAACTAATCATGTACATTAATAATGTGACTAATTTTCTATTGAAATTAAAAGAATTTAAAAGAATTTTTTTTAATGCTTAAAAATCCAACGTAATTCTAAAGGACATCGAGATAAATTAAAAAAAATCTTTAAAAAATACATTAAATTGGGTAGAATTGGAAAAATTTAAAAGAATTTAAGTGAATTAAAAAAATCGAAAGTATTCCAAAGAAATCACAAAAATTAAAAAAATAGGGTAAATTAATAAGAATTCAGGCTGAATTCCAAATGAATTCAAAGGAATCGTAAAAAATATTCAAAAATCTCTTCAAGTCTTTGAAACTGTACGAAATCCCTCACTTCTTATGAATGAATTCTTTAAAAACCATTAAAATATTATAAAATCCGCGAAATTCTATGACATCTAATATTTTCTGAAATTCTGTAAAATTTATTAAAATACGTTGAAAGCCTTTAAAAGTCCCTTTAATTCATTTAAATCTTCGGAAATCTGTTCTAATCTCTTCAAATATTTTAAATTATCATAAAAAGTTATAGGTCTTGTAAAATTGTTATATATCTTCCGAAATTCTAGGCAATTTTTTTTAACAGCATGACAAATTGTTTGCATCCCTTAAAATCATTAACATCCTTAGAAATTCCTTTAAATTTTTCTAATCTTTTGAAAACGCTTTGGAATCTTTCAAAATATCCAAAAATATTGAAAGTCCTTCAAAGGATTAAAATGCCCTAAAATATATCAAATCCTATTAAATTACTGAAATCAATGGAAAATGCCGTGGAATCTTTTAAAATGACATACAAGATTTCCCATGGTTTAAAATCCTTTCAAGTTATTGAAATCAATTTAAAACTTTCTTTAATCTTTTTAAATTCCATAAGATATTTTGAATCCCATTAAATCACTGAAATCAATTGAAAATTCCATGGACAATTATTAAATACACTAAAATATTTAAAATTCTTTAAAATCTTTTGAAATCCCTTGCAATTTTTGTAAAGCACTTCAAAATTCCTTTAAATGTAAAAAAATATTTTAAAGTTGTTTGAATACTTTGAAATCCCTTCAAATTATTAAAATCTGTTGAAAATTCATCGCAATCTTTTTAAAAAAACCGAAAATATTGCAAATTCTTTAAAGGATGAAAATACCCTAAAATATTTCAAATCTCACTGAATTACTGAAATCTATTGAAAATTTCTTGAAATCATTTAAAATATCCTAAAATAACTCAAATCATTTTAAATCTTTTGAAATTTCTTAAAATTTTGTAAAGCTCGTCAAAATTACTTAGAATTTTAAAAAATACCCTAAAATATTTCAGATTCCTTGAGATCACTTAAAATTATTCAAATCAACTAAAAAATCCTTGGAACCCCTTGAAAGATTTTAACGTTCTTTAAAATGACTTGGATTTTTATAAAATATCCTAAAATTATTCAAATGACATTGAATTACTGAAATCAATTGCAAATTTTTCGGAATCTTTTACAAAAAACTTAAAATAATCGAAATGTTTACAATCTTTTGAAATCCCTTGCAATTTCTTAAAGCTCGTAAAAATTTATTGGAATTTTTAAAAATATCCTAAAATCTTTTCAATTTTTTGAAATCCCTTCAAATTATTAAAATCTATTGAAAATCCCTTGGATTCTTTTAAAATTCTTGAAAATATTGCAAATTTTTTGAAATCCCTTCAAACTATCGAAATAAATTAAAAACATTTTTTATTTTCTTTAATTTCCTAAAATATTGCGAATTTCATTAAATTACAGAAATCAATAGAAAATTCCTTAAAATGTTTTAAACTGCCTTAAAATACTTCAAATCCTTTAAAATCTTTTGAAATCTTGAAAAAACCGTAAATATTGCAAATTTTTTAATGAATTAAAATCAATCAAATATTCATTGAAATCTTTAAAAATTCCTTAAAATATTTCAAATCCTTTTGAAATTCATATAAACTTTTAAAAACGCATAAAGATGCCTTTGAATCTTTTAAAGTGTCATAAAACATTTTAAATCCCGTTAAATTACTGAAATCAATTTATAATTTTTTGGAATTTTTTTAAATACCCTACAATAATAGAAATCATTTACAATCTTTAGTAATCACTTGCAATTTCTTAAAGCTAGTGAAAATTTATTGGAATTTTTAAAAATACCCTAAAATCTTTTAAGTCCTTTGAAATCCCTTCAAATCATTAAAGTCTATTGGAAATCTCTTGGATTCTTTTAAAATACTTAAAAATATTGCAAATCCTTTGAAATTCCTTCAAACTAACGAAATCAATTAAAAACTCTTTTTAATTTTTTTTTTAATTTCCTAAAATATTTTGAATATCATTAAAATAGAAAATTCCTTGAAATATTTTAAAATACCCCTAAATGTTTCAAATTCTAAAATGAAATAAAATCAATAAAATATTTATTGAAATCTTGAAAAATTCCTTAGAATATTTCGAATCCTTTTGAAATTCCTTTAATTTTTTAAAAGCGCTTAAAAATGTCTTGAAATCTTTTTAAGTACCATAAAAATTTTTAAATCCCGTTAAATTACTGAAATAATTTTATAATTTCTTGAAAATTTTTAAATACCCTGAGAAAATTGAAATTCTTTACAATCTTTTAAAATTCCTTGCAATTTCTCAAAGCTCGTGAAAATTTAATGGAATTTTTTAAAATACCGTAAAATCTTTTAAGTCCTTTGAAATCCCTTCAAATTATTAAAATCTATTAAAAATCTCTTGGATTTTTTTAAAATACTCGAAAGTATTGCAAATACTTTGAAATCCTTTCAAACTAACGAAATAAATTAAAAACTCCTTTTAATTTTTTTTTTTAATTTCCTCAAATATTTCGAATCTCATTAAAGTGGAAAATTCCTTGGAATATTTAAAAATACCCTAGCATGTTTCAAATCCTTTAAAATCTTTTGAAAATTAAAAAAAAAACAAAAAATATTGCAAATCTTTAATGGATTAAAATAAATTACATATTCATTGGAATCTTTGAAAATTTCTTTAAATATTTCAATTCCTTTTGAAATTCCTTTAAACTTTTAAAAACGATTAAAAATTCCTTGGAATCTTTTAAAGTACCATAACAAATTTTAAATCTCTTTAAATTACTGAAATCAATTTATAATTTCTTGGGATTTTTTAAAATACCCTACAATAATTGAAATCCTTCACAGTCTTTTGAAATTCCTTGCAATTTCTTAAAGCTCGTGAAAATTTATTGGAATTTTTTAAAATATCCCAAAATCTTTAAAAATACCATCAAATTATTGAGCTCTATTGAAAGTCCCTTGTAATCTTTTAAAATACCTGAGAATATTGCAAATCCTTCGATTTCCCTTTAAACTAACGAAATAAATTAAAAACTCTTTTTAATTTTTTTTTAAATTTCCTGAAATATTTCGAATCTCATTAAAATGGAAAATTCCTTGAAATATTTTTAAATACCCAAGCATGTTTTAAATCCTTTAAAATCTTTTGAAATCTTAAAAAAAACGAAAATATTGCAAATCTTTAATGGATTAAAATCAATAAAATATTCATTGGAATCTTAAAAAATCTTAAAATATTTCAATTCCTTTTGAAATTCCTTCAAACTTTTAAAAACGCTTAAAAATTCCTTGGAATCTTTTAAAGTGGCATAGCAAATTTGAAATCTCGTTAAATTACTAAAATCAATTTATAATTTCTTGGGATTTTTTTAAATACCCTACAATAATTGAAATCCTTCACAGTCTTTCGAAATCCCTCGCAATTTCTTAAAGCTCGTGAAAATTTATTGGAATTTTTTTAAATATTCCAAAATCTTTAAAAATACCATCAAATTATTGAGCTCTATTGAAAACCCCTTGTAATCTTTTAAAATACCCAAGAATATTGCAAATCCTTTGAAATCTTTTGAAATGCCTTGAAACCTTCTTAATTTTAGGTGAGACCGCAAAAGGAGAATATCCTTTGGAATGTGTTCGTACCATGGCTAATATTTGTAAGGAAGCAGAGGCCGCGATTTGGCAAAATCAGCTCTTCGCTGACTTGACGAGGAGAGTTATTCCTCCAATTGATGCTACACACGCTGCTGCAATTGCTACAGTCGAAGCAGCTCAAAAATGTCTCTCCAGTGCGATCATTGTGATAACAACTTCAGGAAGATCTGCACATCTTATTTCAAAATACAGACCACGTTGTCCCATCATCGCAGTCACCAGGTACCCACAGGTCGCTCGACAGGCACATTTGTACCGTGGAATTTTGCCACTTCACTATGCAGGTACGAAACTACAGAACATTTTTTATTATTGGTTAGAAATAAAAACATAATACTTTCCCTCCCCTAACCTCACTCCATTCTTTGCCCCGTTGTAAAACTTTTTCGTCTGCTTCCCCTTCTCCTGGTACTCCCAAGTAGTAATCTTCTTCCCCCACTTTCCTTTCCCATCCCTTATCCACTTTAGCACTTTACCCTCTTCTTCCACTTCACCCTTATCTACTCCACTACCCTTCATCACCCCTTAGTTCTCCTACCCCATCACTACCTTATTTCCCCTCGAATAATTTCGCCTCACTACTTGCCCTCACCTACTTGCCCTCCCCTTGTTTTCTCTAATTTTTTTAGCTGACTTTTTAGCTCCCTTAATTTCTCCTCATTTCCATATTTCCCCTCTCGTTTCACCTCACTTCCCCTGCTTTGCCTCCCTTTATTGCCCCTCACTTCCCCTAGTTCCCGTCCCATTACCTCCTCTAGTTCCCCTCATTTTCCCTACTTCTCTACCCCTAATTTCCCTTACTTTTCCTCCCATCATTTCCCCTCACTTCCCTTACTTTTCCTCCCTTTATTTTGCCTCACTTTCCCTACTCTCCCTTTCCCAATTTTTCCTCACTCCTCCTACTTTACCTCCCCTTCTTTCCCCTAGTATTTTGCTAATGCAGGATGACTTCTACCCTACCTGGAAAACCTGGAATAGTCAGGCAATTTTCATATGCCTGGAAAAACCTGGAAATGTCAGAGAATTTTTTTTAGTCAGGGAATTTCTTTGAGAGCGTGCTTCCTTTATTTATTTATTTATTTTATATATAAAATTGAATAAGAATGATTCATTTGTTATATAACTGTATTTAACTATATTTTGTTGAAAATTATTTGTTTGTTTTGAATTTTTTTTTTCACTGAAAAAATAACTTCTGTTTTGGGATGAAAAATGATCGTTTTTAGTAGAAAATTTAAGTATCTGGTTTCAAATTTATGTATTTTGTAAAATATTCGTTCTTTTTGGTAGAAAATTCAACAGCTCATTTACATTTTTTTCTCTTTTGACTGAAAAATCTGTCTCAGTTGAAAACCAATTTTCCCCTGCTTTGCTTCCCTTTATTGCCCCTCACTTCCCCTAGTTCCCGTCCCATTACCTCCTCTAGTCCCCCTCATTTTCCCTACTTCTCCACCCCTAATTTCCCTCATTTTTCCTCCCATTATTTCCCCTCACTTCCCTTACTTTTCCTCCTTTTATTTTGCCTCACTTTCCCTACTTCCCCTTTCCCAATTTTTCCTCACTCCTCCTACTTTACCTCCCCTTATTTCCCCTAGTATTTTGCTAATGCAGGATGTCTTCTACCCTACGTGGAAAACCTGGAATAGTCAGGCAATTTTCACATGCCTGGAAAAACCTGGAAATGTCAGGGAATTTCTTGGAAAGCGTGCTTCCTTTTTTTATTTATTTTGTATATAAAATTGAATAAGAATGATTCTTCATTTGTTATATAACTGTATTTAACTATATTTTGTTGAAAATTATTTGTTTGTCTGTTTGTTTTGAATATCTTTTTTCACTGAAAAAATAACTTCTTTTTTGGGCTGAAAATTGATCGTTTTTAGTTGAAGATTTAGGTATCTGGTTCCAAATATATGCATTTTGTAAAATATTCGTTCTTTTTGGTAGAAAATTCAACAGCTTATTCACAATTTTTTCTCTCTTGACTGAAAAATCTCTCTCAGTTGAAAATTCAACTCATGTTAAAAATTCGTCTTGTTTGTTTAAATTGAACCGTTTTTTATTGATAATTGAAATTTTTTTTTGGTTAAAATATCATCTACTATGAGGGTGGATTGATAAGTTTCCGTCCTGAACAAGAAAAACAACGTTTTTAAGAATTTTTTTTTTTTATTTCTCAACATAATCTCCTCCAAGGCTGATACAT
>JAUELO010000031.1:3971407-3988132 GCA_032357855.1 Amphibolips quercusostensackenii | reverse complement strand
TTGAAAATTCATGCATTTTGTTGAACAATATCTCTTTGTTGCAAAAAATTAATTTTCTTGGTTGAAAATTCCTCTCTTTGGGTTTAAAATAATTTTTTAACTTTAAAATGATTTTTTTTTCAATTTGAAACTTCATGTATTATGGTAAAAATTTGTCTTTTATTGTAGAAAATTAATCTTCTTGATTGAAAACTCATCTGATTGGTTAAGAATTGGTTTTTTTTGTGGGTTCAAAATAATTGTGTAACTTAAAAATTTGTTTAGCTAGCTGAAAATTTAATTACATTGGTAAAAATACATTTCATGTGGTTAAAAATTAATTTTTTTAAACTGAAAATTTGACTATTTAATTTTTTTTGGAAATTTATCTCTTTCAGTTGAAAATTAATTTATTTTGTTTGAAGCTCATTTTTTTGAATAGAAAGTTGAATTATTTCGTTAAAAGTTTAACTTTTTGTAAAATTTTTTTTTTTGCTTTAAAATTCAACAATTCTGTTGACAATTAATTTTATTCTTATTGAAAATGCATATTTTTGTTTTGAAAAATCAACTCTTTGTTGAAAATTCGTATTTTAACTTGAAAATTCAACATTTTATATGAGATTTTTATTCTTCATGAACTAAAATCTTTCTTGGTAGGAAATTCAACTGCTTTGTTATAATTCCTCTTTTTGGTTTAAAATTAATTGTTTTAACTGAAAAATTAATTACATATTCCATATGGTTCAACTTGGAAATTGGGAAAATTTCTCGCAAATTTTGCAAAGAAACATGATAAAGGTTTCAATACGAAATCAGACCTAGCTAAGAAGACCAAGGCGCCGCCTGAGGGGAGCAGTTTTCCTGCTTGCAGGTACACGAATGGACCTGAAAGCATTACCAGCACAAAAATCCATCTTTTGGTTGAAATATTAACTATTCGGTTATAAATTCATCTATTTTGTTAAAAAATTTAATTATATTTAAAAAAATACATTTTATGCGGCTAAAATATAATCTTTTGAACTGAAAATGTAACTATTCTATTTTTGGTTAAAAAGCTATATTTTTTGGTTGAAAATGAATGTACTTTATTGAAAATATATGTTTTTGTGTGAACAATTTCTTTTGTTCTTTATTTTGTTGAAAATGCCACTGTTTAGATTTTCGGTTTAAAAATTCAACTATTTTGTATAAGTTTCGTCTTTTTGTCATGAAAAAACTGTTGTATTTTTGCTTCAAAATTTATCTTTTTCAGTTTGAAAGTCATTTATCTTGTTAAAAACTCGTCTTTTTTGAAAATTAAATTTCTTCGGTAGAAAAATTAACTTTTTTGTAATAAATTCGTTTTTTTTTTTTTTTTTTTTTTTAATTCAACACCTTTGTTGATAATTTCTATTTTTTGTTAAAATCTAATTGTTTTAACTAAAAATTTAATTATTCCATTTTGGGGTCAAATTTGTCTTTTGGAGTTAAAAGCTCAACTATTTCTTTGAACATGCATGTATGTTCTTGAAAATTTGTCTTTTTTGGTAGACAATTAATCTTCTTGGTTGATAATTCATCTCTTTGGTTAAAAGTTTAACTATTCTCCTGAACATTTTTTTTTGTCCAAAATGATTTTTTAACATAAAATTTATCTTTTTAAGTTGACACTTCATATATTTTGTTGAGAATTCATCTTCCTTAGTAGAAAATTTGTTCTTCTTGGATGAAAGTTAAATGTAAAAAATAAGAATTAAAATAAATTAAAAAATTTAAATTTTTAAATTTTTTAAAATTAAAAAAAATAAATAAATATGAATAAATTTACCAAAAAAAATAAAGAAGCTCCTTCATATGAATTAACCGTATTAATCATCTATAATTTACATCATGTATAATGTGAATAATTCTATTGAATAGAAATATTTTTTAAAAATCAAAATTTTAAATTATTTATATCTTATTATATTAATTTTAAAGCTTATCCCTTAAATAAAATATTTATTTATATATTTATAAAAATATTTTATAAAAGAATATTAAATAATATATTGAGATTTTGTAGCAACCCTTGTTATATATTTCCCATGAATAAAGTAAATTGTCATCGGTTACTTATTTTCTTTTTCTTTTTACAGGAATGTTGATTGAATTTGCACCGATGGTTTGGTGTAGAAGAAAAACAGGCTGCGGGTAGTTGAGATTAAACGTGATCAGCAGCCCAGTGATGTTCCACAGTCTAACTGTATTATATTCTTATTTAATTGCGGCCGTCAATAGCTGTTGTTGATTTCATCTACTATAGATGCAGTATTATTATATTCTCTAGATTATACGACTACTGCACATGAAGAAACAATAAAGATTGTAAAATGTTAACTGCGTGAAGCGAAAATAAATTAATTCGAATCTGAAACCTTGAATATAGGGAAGACCACCCTACAGTAGATAATTAACCTGCAGTAGATAATAATTAATTATAGGCAAAAATATGCGTTAAATAATTAATTGTAATTTTGATATATTAACACGTATATTATCCTCACTATTAATTAAATGAATTATTTTACATAAATTAGTATTTTAAATTAATGATTATCTACTGTAGGTTCATTATATACTGTAGGGTGGCCCTCCCTACTGTTTTTTACCTTCAAAATAAATTTTAAATACGGTCGATGCGGGTTAGTGTGTTAAAGAGAAAATTTTTGATAAAAATCGAATCGATTCTTCTTTTTTATTGTTTATTATTTATATATTTATTTTATTAATGTATTTTTTATTATTATTTATTTATTTTATATCCAGGGTGTTCCGATTTTTTGTCGCTAAGCAGATTTTCTGATTTTTTTATGCTGTGTCCTGATTTTTCATGCCAGAAAACGAAAGTTTGCTATCTTTATTTTGGTGACCTAAATTTTGTTCCGTTACTTTTTTGTAGAAAATTCGTCCTTTTCGCATGAAAATTCCCCATTTTAGACAAAATTTTTTTTTATTGACTAAAAAATCTTTCTTGACTGAAAATTTATCTTTTTTGGGTTAAAAAACTATCTGTAGTCGTAGAAATGTAATTTTTTGGTTAAAAATGCAACTCCTTAGTTGTAAAATAATCTCTTTTGATCGTCGATTTCCAACTAATCTGTTAAAAATGTCTTTTTTTTTGTTGATGATTCATCATTTTAATTCAAAAATCTTTTTTTCAGTTAACGATTGAGGTATTTTGTTGAAAATTCGTTTTTAGTTAGTTGAACATTAATTTTGTAAATAAAAATTTAATTTCTGTTCTGGGTTGAAAATTTATCGTTTTATTTGAAAATTAAACTATTTCGTTAATAATTCATTTTTTTTGTTTGTTAAAAATTATATTTTTCATATGAAAATATAAATGTTTTATTATTGGTTGTAAAATTATCTTTTTTAGTTAAAAATGTATGTATTTTGTTGAAAATTTATCTTTTTTAGTTGGAAATTCATGTACTAAGTTAAAAATTCATCTTTTCTGGGTAGAAAATTAAATCTTTGTGGTTGAAAATTTGTTTTTGGTTGAAAGTTCAAATATTTGGTTCGAAATTAATTTTTTTTACTATTGAAGAGCCATCATTATGGTTGAAAATTCATTTCTTTGGTTGAAAATTTGATTATTTTGTTAAAAATTATTTTTTTTTCAATCTGAAAATTTAACTACTCCGTGTTTGGTTTAGAATACATCTTCTTAAGTTGAAAATTTCATTATTTTGTTTAAAATTCATGCATTTAGTTGAAATTTTTTTTTAAAGAAAATTAATTTTTATGGTAGAAAATTAATCTTTTTGGTCAAAAATGTAACTGTTTGGTTTGGAAATTAGTTTTTCGGTTGAAGATTCATCGTTGTAGCTGAAAAATCGTTTCTTTCGTTAAAAAGTTAACTATTTTGTTGAAAATTCTTTTTTTTCTGTCAAAAATTAATATTTTAAGATGAAACCTGGCCTTAAAACAGAATTCTCCCTACAAAAAAAAAATTCTTTTGTTGCATTTTTTAAAGAGTGAAGCAAAAGGTACTACATCTCTTTTCTTATCCATTGTTTGGATTAGAAAATTAGATTTTGTAGAGTTTCGTAGTCCCAGGCAGAAACCCTTATAATTTCGGTCGGGTATCCGTCCGTTCTACTTTTTTTCCACGAGGGAAAGTATGGAACGTTATCAGAAATGAGGAGGAGGGGAAAAGATAAAGGGTGGGGGAGAAAGGGTAAATTAGGGTAGGGGAAGAAGTGTAAGCGAGGTGATGGGCATTAGGACAAGTGAGTGAAAATGAGGGGAGGGTAAGATATGGTAAATGAGAAGAAATGAGCTAAGGGGTAATATAGGAAATAAGGGGAAGTAGAGGAAATGATTGTCAGTGTGGCAGGGTAGTGAGGGAAGAGTAGGGAGGGTGAGTGGGGCGAGGAAAGTGGTGGCTTGGTACGGGAAGTAGGGGGAAAGGGGTATTAGTTGTGAAAGTGAGAAGAGGGGAAAGTAGTGCAAAAAGAAGTTGTAGAAGGGGAGTGTGAAGTGAGGTGAAGTAGTAGAAATGATTAGAAGTGAAGAGAAGGCTAGTAGGGTAGTGCGGGTGAGGAGGGGAAGAAAAGTGATGGCTGGGGAAGTAAGGAGAGAGAAAAGTAGTACAGAAAGAAGTTGTTGAAGTAAGGGGATGTATTGAAAGTGATGGAGGGCGGTGAGAGAAGTGCAGGGAGGGTTGGTAGGGTAGTGCGGGTGAGTAGGGTGGGGAAAGTGATGG
This sequence comes from Amphibolips quercusostensackenii, assembly GCA_032357855.1. Classification (NCBI taxonomy): domain Eukaryota; kingdom Metazoa; phylum Arthropoda; class Insecta; order Hymenoptera; family Cynipidae; genus Amphibolips; species Amphibolips quercusostensackenii. The sequence continues at coordinate 3,983,415 of JAUELO010000031.1, read as the reverse complement.
ATTGGAACAGAGGAAGGAGAGTATTAGATAGGGAAGTAAGGAGAAGGGTAAAAAGAAGTTAGGGGAGCTAAGGGTGAAGTTAGAAGAAGTAGTGAAAATGATTGGAAGTGAAGGGAGGGTTAGCTAGATAATTTAGGTGAGGAGGGCGGGGAAATTGGTGGCTTGGTACGGGAAGTAGGGGAAAAGGGGTATTAGCTGTGAAAGTGAGAAGAGGGGAAAGTAGTGCAGAGAGAAGTTGTTGAAGTGAGAGGAAGTATTGGAAATGATGGAGGGCGGTGAGAGAAGTGAAGGGAGGGTTGGTAGGGTAGTGCGGGTGAGTAGGTCAGGGAAAGTGACGGCTGGAACGGTAAGTATGTGAAGGGGAGTAACAACTTGGAAAGTGAGGAGAGGGGGAGTTTTGGAAGCAAAGGGTAAAGTAAGGGGAAGTAGGAGAAATTATTTGAAGTGATGGAGACGGTGAAGGAAGTAAAGGGAGGGCTTGTAGTGTAGTGCAAGTGAATAGGGGAGGGAAAGTGATTGCTGGGGAAGAGAAGTAGGGGAAGGGGAGTATCAGCTTGGTTAGTGAGGAGAGGCGGAATTAGTGGAGGAAGAAGTTGGGGAATCGTGAGGGGCGGGAAAGTAGATTTAGTAGGGGACGGAAAAGTTTGAAAAACCCTTTAATTAAATTTAGTAATTAAACATCGTAATATTTCTTCATCCGCTTTTTTGCGAATTGAAGAACAGGAAGATTAAAAGCAAAAGGTTCAAAAGTGATTTAAATTAAATAAATCCTAAAAAATTCAGATAACGAAGTAATGAAATACTAATCAAGTATGTAAGCCTTCAAAACACAAAAATATTTAAACCCCAAAATTTGTTGTTAAAATTTATAAAACAGGTTAAAGTTATTCAAAACCTTATTTAATTATTTGAAATTCAAAATTTGTGTTTTATTTGTCTTCAAATTGTGAAATGATAGACAATGTGTTCAAACGAAGACATCGCTTTGGTTAAAAATAACGTGCAGTGTCCTCGAATACCATGGGTATAAAAGTTTATTTTTTTATTTATGGATTATGGAGAATAAAACTTATTTGAAATTTAATTATTATTACTGCGCTTTTAACTTAGCTTAAAATTATTTACTGTTTATAACCCTCTATTTATGGTGTCCAAACATTGTGTATGTTTCTAATCAACTTGTTTTTTAACTTTGAAAAATTCAAAATTCGACCTAAGGCTACAAATTTGACTTTATCCTACACTATTCATTTAATTTAGACATTTTCTTAAATGAAGGATTTTTCAATTTCAAAAAGAGTTGTGTGTTTGGATTTTTTAAAACATATTTGGTTAATGTTTTCAACAACAAAATGCAGATTTTGTTTTAATTTTCCATAAGTATCATTTATTTTTAAGAACTTCAGATTTTTAAACAAGGTCTTATATCTGTGCTGAAGCTATCTAAAAATAATTCCCAGTGGGTGAGAGTAATTAAAAATAAATGGTTTATTATGTTGTAAGCAAATTAATGAATAAAGGTTATTTTTCGGAATTGGCTTTTGGTGTAAGTAGAATGTGAGAGAAATTAATGTTTCATTACGATCAATTGAAAATATATACTGTTTGGCAATTGTTTAAAGAATTTTTATAAAAAGATTCACAGCTGGGATATTTGTCAACAAATTGTTTCAATTTTATTTAACGAAATTAAGTAAGAATGTCTTTCTGATGACCTATGCTGTGCTACTTTAAAAATTTATAAGAGTTATTATTTATTTAAACAATTTTTATAAACAAAGTCAGAGTTTGGCTATTTTTTGAAACATACGCTTGATATTGTTTACGGAGTAAACTAAGAATATCTTTCCGATAACTTTTTGCTATTGTAATTTGCAAAATTAAAAAAAAATTAATTATTTAAACAACTCTCATGAAAAATTTAGAGTTTGGGTATTTTCCAATGAATAGGCTCAATTTCTCTTTACGGAATCGACCAATAATGTCTTTCTAGTTACTCTTTGCTATGACACTTTTAAAATTAAAAACAATTAATGATTAATTGAACAATGTTTATAAACAACAAAATTATCATAGCAAAAAATCATCGGAAAGATATTCTTAGTTGATTTTGTAAAAAATTGAGTTCATTCGTTGAAAGACGTAGTCAAATTCTAAATTTGTTTATGAAAATTGTTTAAATAATAAATATTGTGAATTCGCAAATTATCATAACAAAGAGTTATCGAAAAGATATTCTCAATTCATTCCGTAAATTGAGCCTATTCTTAAAAAAATATCCAAACTGTGGTTTCGTTTATCAAAATTGTTTAAATAATTTCCAAATAGTATCTATTTTCAGTCAATCGTAATGAAATATTGATTTCTCTCACAATTTATACCAAACCTCTGAAACTCAACGAGCTAAACTGTGCTAATCCCGAAAAATAACTTTTGATTATTAATTTGTTTAGACATTAATAAACCATTTTTTTGTAATAATCCTCCCTCACTGTAAAATATTTATCGATAGTTTGAGCATAAATATGAGACGTTCTTTGATAAATCTGAATACCTTAAATAAATGGCACTTTCGAAAATTACAAAAATGTCAATTTTGTTAACTAAAAAATTATTCGAATTTTTTATCAAAATCCAAACACAAAAATCATTATGAAATTTGAAAATCTTCGATTTAAAAAAAAATCTAAATAGAATGAATAGTATAGGCTAAAAATTGATATTTCGACAGAAACTTTTTTTGCTCCACAGAGTGCGGTGCTTATTACGAATACTGCCTCTTTATAGTTTTTAATTAAATACTAATTAATTTTAATGTATTTAATATTAAAATATAAAATTTTATTTAATCTACGTAAGAATGTAACACAAAAACGATAGTAAAATAAAAATGGTCTGAAATTCAACATTTTTGGATTAGAAAGCGATCTAAAGTCTTATTTCTTCTATTCTAAAGGTAATAGATCTGATTTCATTAATACTTGAAAAACAAAAATTAATTTCTTGTAAAATTTGATTTGATTTTCATTTTAATTTTTACAGTTTATATATAAATGTGTCTATTTATTTTTTGTAGGTGATTCGATCGGAAGACCAATTTTTGCCTGAACATCAATTAGGAGCTGCTTATCAAGTAACTCATATTGATCATAAAATGAAACTTAATGTAAAATGTAGTCCCAAACCTGCAAGACTTACCGGCATGATGGTCAATTTAGGTAATAATAATTAGTTTACAAATTTTTTTCTGTAAAAGGGTTTTTCCCGTAAGGAAAAAAACGTTACTGTAAATATTATTCAGAATAGTCAATATTAGGTAAATAAAGTTAAAACTCAAAATTTCAATTTACAATCAGCCATAGAATACGAATCAAATCTTATTAATTAAATATCTTCCCATAGGTTTGTTTTACAGAGTCCCAAAAAAAACCCTAAGTGACAATTCGGATTTTGTGAGCTTTAGGCGCTAATTATGATTTTTTGCGGTTTTTTAATTTAAAATTGTTCATAATACATAAAATGCTACTATCACTGATAATTAGATGTTAATATAATTTGTTTAAACAATTTATCATTTTTTGTAGCAATTTTCTCTTAGACTAAAATTAGAAAGTTGCGGTTTTTACTAAGTTTTTAAAACTTATTATCAACTTTTTAGTGAGAGCGAAAGAATAATAAATTAAATTTAACATGAATAATTGTTAAAGCAATTTATTATTATTTATCATAATATGATAATATTCTCTTAAACTAATGATAGAAAGTTGCAGTTTTTTCTATAATTTTACACTTTTTAATTAGTATGAGGTAGTAAATAATGTAATTTAAAAAATCCATTTGTTTAAACAAATTATTATTGCTAATAGTTATCTTCTCTTAGAGCAATGCTAGACAGCTGCGCTTTTTTCTGAAATCTTCAGTTTTGTTTTTAACTTTTTAGTTATGAATAAATAATAAATTAATTTCTTCAATGTTTTAGGAATATTAATTTAAACAAAAAGTCTATCTCACAGTAGATATAAAAACAAAGAATGGAATAATAAGAGTAAGTCGGAAGAGTAGGTCTGTAAATGACGTGTAAAAATCTTGTTATGAATTACGACACGAATTTCATTGCAAAGTGTAAAAAAAAATTTAGAATTGCACATAATTTACATATTTATGTAGCCCCATAATATAAATAATATAATAATAATATTACTGTTATATTATTTATAATAATATTATGATCATTAATAGATATTTTTAATTAAATAAGAAATTATACAAATAATTTATAATAAATAATAATAAATAATATACAATATTTATATTGACATACTTTATAGCCCCCCCCCCTCCTACCCTAGACAAAATACATTGTCATCGATGATTATACACATTTATAGAGATTAAAAAGGTCTCAATCAAATAATAAATTGGTTATAACATCTCACGGGACAAAATAGATTTACTGCAGACAGGGGATTGCTTCCGGTAATCTGTTACCATTTGTAGTAAATATTGTTTCTGACTTTCGTCTCTAGTAAGAAAAGAATTAAAGTCAGATATCCATTTTACAAATATTAGTTTTATTTCAGAAAAATATATACACAAAAAAGAAAGAGATTGTTAAAAAATGATTCTCTCTAATGTTTATTTATTTTTTATTTATAACTAGAAAGCCAAAGCAATGTTAAAAATTTCAGTAAAAACTGCAAGTTTCTAGCAATTATCTAAGAAAAGACAGTTACGGATAATGATAATTTATTTGAAAAATTATTTATGTTGAATTTAATTCATTACTGATTTGCTTTAACTAAAAAGTTGATAATAAGTTGAAAAATTCCGAAAAAACCGTGACTTTCTAACTCTATTCTAAAAGAAAATTGCTAACACAATAATAAATTATTTTAAAAATTCAAATCAACATCTAATTATCAGAATAAAGTAGTATTTTATGCATTATGAACAATTTATATTAAAAAAACTGCAAAAAATCATAATTAGCGGCAAAAACTTGCAGAACCCAATTTTTCAATTATGGGGTTTTTTGGGGACCCTATAGAACAGACTTATGGGAGTGATATTCAAAAAATAAGTTTTGATTCGTATGCTACGTCTAATTTTAAAGAAAAATGTTGAGTTTTAACTCGGTTCAGCTAATATTGAAGATTTGAAATAAAATGTACAAAAACGTATTTTTTTATGGGAAATACGTGTTAAACTTCCAGCTCTATAAAAAGTATTTTGGATAAAGATATTCAACACAGAAATATTCTAAACAAAAATATTAGGCGTAAAGCTTTTTCTACAAAAACAGATTTTACAGAAATTATTTACTGCGGACAATATAAAAACAGACTTCACACTAAAAGTTTATTCTTTTTATTTGTAAAGTCTACTATTACATTTTTGGTTCTGAATTCATCTCTCCTGGTTAAAAATTATAATATTTAGTTGAAAATTGAACTATTTTGTAAAAAAGTAATCTTTTTGGATTGAAAATTCAACTACTTGGTTGAAAGTTGTACTACTGTGGTTAAACTTCATTTCAGTTATTGAAGATTTAACTATTTTGTCGAAGATTCGTCTTTTATTGATTGAAAACAACTTTTCTTAACTGAAAATTTAACTATTCGAATTTTTGATAAAAATCGATCATTGCTGGTTAATAAATCAAGTATGTGTTACATTTTCTGTTGTTATTTTGTCGGAAATTCGTTCTTTTTTTGGTTCAAAATTAACTTTTCTAGTTTAAAATTTAACTATTCCATTTTTGGTTTAAAATTTATCCTTTTCAGTTGAAAATTCAAGTGACAAATTTTTTGTTAAGAAGTGATCTTCTTTGGTTGAAAATTTAACTAATTCGTCTTTTTTGGGGTTTGAAAAATTATTTTTTTTTGTGAATATTTAACTATTCCATTTTTTGTTGAAAACTGATCGTATTTAGTTAAAATTTCAACTGCTTGATTAAAAATTCATGTGTTTTGTTAAAAATTGATCTCTGTATGGTAGAAAATTCAACTATTTGTTTGAAAATTATTGTATTTTGGGGATAATTTGCCTACTTGGCTTGAAAATTCAAACGTTTTGTTGAAAATTTGTCTTTTTGGTTTGAAAATTCTATTTTATGGTAGGAAATTCAACTATTTAGATCAAACTGAATTTTTGTTTGCAAATTCGACTGTTTTGTAAAGAATTCGCTTTTTTGGCTTAAAACATCCACTATTTAGTCAAAAATTTAATTATTTTATTAAAAATTGAAGTATTTTGATAAAAAGTAATCTGTTTTGGTCGAAAATTCAACTATTGATTAAAAGTTAAACTCCTTTCATCAAAATTCATTTTATTGGTTGAAGGTTTAACTATTTTGTTGGAAATTCGTCATTTATTTCTTGAAAATCACTTTTTTTAACTGAAAATTTTTACTATTCCAATTTTTGGATATTATTAGATATTCCATTTTTGGTTAAAGATTTTTAGTTCTTAGCCGAAGATTCAAGTATCAAATTTTGCATTAAAATTTAATCCCTTTTGGTTGAAAGTTTAACTCATTTGTTAAAAATGAATTTTTTTTGGGTTCGAAAAAATTGGGTTGAGAAAAAATTGTTTAACGATTGAATGTTTTATTTTATGGTAAAAAAGTCAGGAATTTTGTAGAAAGTTTCTCTCTTTTTGGCTTAAAAATAAAACTTTGTTGTTCAAAATTCGTTCTTTTTCAATTGGAAATTATTTTTGCAACTTAAAAATATTCCATTCTTGGTTAAAAATTAATTCTTTTTAGTTATTAATTCAAGTTATAAATTTTTCATTGCGACTTTATTTTTTTTTGGTTGAAAATTTTAATAATTTGTTGAAAATTCATTTTTTTTTTGGAATTGAAGATTTTTTTTCCGAATATTTAACAAGTCCATTTTTTGTTGAAAACTAATCATTTTTAGTTAAATTTCAATTATGTGGTTGAAAATTTACGTATTTTGTAGAAAATATGTCTCTTTGGCTTTAAAATTCAACTATTTCGTTTAAAATTTGTCTTTTTGGGTTGAAAATTCTATTGTATAGTAGAGAATTTAACTATTTGGTTGAAAATAAACGTTTTGCTTGAAAATTCGACTGTATTTTGTAGAGAATTCGCTTTTTTGACTTGAAAATTGAACAATTTGGTTGTTTTTTCTCTCTTGACTAAAAAATATTTTTTGGTTGAAAATTTAATTATTTAGTTAAAAATAAACTTTTTGGTTGAAATTAATTTTATTGGTTGGAGATTGAACTATTTTGTTAAAAATTCGTTCTTTTTTGGTTAAAAATAAGGTTTTTGAACTTAAAATCTAACTGTTCCATTTTTTATTGAAAATTGATCGTTTTCAGTTCAAAATTATTTTTGTAACTGAAAATTAAAATATTTCATTTTTGGTTAAAGATTTATAGTTCTTAGTTAAAAATTCAAGTACTAAATTTTTCATTATGAATTCATCCTTTTTGGTCGAAAATTTAACTGATTTGTTACAAGTTCATTTTTTTTTTGAAAATTAAGTTTTTTTCTAAATACTTAACTATTTCATTATCAGTTTAAAACTGATCGTTTCTAGTTGAATTTCCACTATTTGGTTGAAAATTTACATATTTTGTAGAAAATACGTCTTTTGGACTAAAAAATTCAACTGTTTTGTTGACAAATTGTCTGTTTGTGTTGGAAATTCTATTTCATGGTAGAAAATTCATGAATTTTGTAGAAAATTTCTCTGGGTCTGGCTTAAAATTAAGACTGTGTTGTTAAAAATTTGTCTTTTTGGGTTGAAAATTCTATTGTATGGTAGAAAATTGAACAATATGGTTGAAAATAAACTTTTTGGTTGAAAATTCTACTGTTATGTAGAGAATTCGCTTTTTTGGCTTAAGAATTGAACGATTTGGTTGCAATTTTTTTCTTTCTTGAATGGAAAATCTTTCTTGATGAAATATAAACTATTACATTTATTATTAACAATTAATCTTTTTTGGTTAAATTAAACTGTTTTCGATTTAAAATAATACTCTCTTCTTATTGAAAATTTAACTATTTGGTTGAAATTGATGTATTTTGTAGAAAATTTGTCTTTTCATTTTAAAGATTTCACTGTTTTTATTGAAATTGCGTCTTTTTGGGTTAATAATTCTATTATTTTTGTAGATAATTCAACTACTTGGTTAAAAATAAACTTTTTGGTTGAAAATTTAACTATTTTGTTGAAAATTCGATTTTGTCTTAAAACTTAAGTTTTTAACTGAAAATTTAACTACTCAATTTTTGGTTAAATTTTTGTTGTTGAAAATCGAACTATTTGGTTGTATTCAACTATTTTGTTGAAAATTCGATTTTGTCTTAAAACTTAAGTTTTTAACTGAAAATTTAACTATTTGGTTGAAAATGTATCCTTTTTTAAGTGAGTTGAAAAATTCATTCTATTTGATTCAAAATTCAACTATTTGGTTAGAAATTCAACTATTTTATTAAAAATTGGTCTCTTTTGCTTGAAAATTCAACTGTTTGGTTGTAAATATAAATTGAGAAAAAAAACAATATTTTCAGGTATCAATAATTCGCATCCAGTTGGTGTAATGGATGCAGTTATGGCTGGGGCAGACATTGTTCGTCTAAATATGTCACATAAGGATCAAAAGTAGTGGCACACAATTACGGTACAGTGCGTAAGACAAGCCGGAAATAAAATACAAAAATGCGAGGGTCAAATTTTTCCCTTAGGAGTTGCAATCGATCTTCGAGGTCCGGAAATTCGAACTGGACTTTTTAATGGTGACAGAAAGTCAATGGTATAACATTTTTAAAAGTATTTTTAAATAAAATCTATTTTTAAATAAAACATTTCTGATAACATATTTTTAGGGATGCGCTGTTTTAAAAGAAGGCCAAAATGTAAAATTATTAATAGTTGAATCTGTAAAACGAGCTGGAACTTGCTGTGCTTTTTGGGTCAGTTGTTCAAATTTACCAAAAATTTGTCAGGTTGGAGATAAAATTTTAATTAATCTTGGAATCGCTGTTCTTGAAGTGATTTCTTGTGGTTAGTCAATTGATTGATATTTAAGAGGTTATATTATTGCTTTTTGCACAAACAATTAAATATATAATCTCGATTTAACATATTTCGATCCAAACTATATTTAAAAATATTTTTCTGAGCTTCGAATTTTGAATTAATTTTCCTATTGAAAAAAGTCGCTTTAGTTTGTTTATCTATTAATGAAAATTACGATTTTTCTATGCCATCAATTTGGTAAATAAAAATGTCCAAATAAATAATTTTATTTCATGATAAAATTTATTGCCACATGTTTCTCAACATTATTGACAAAAGAAAAAATTTGGATTTAAAATGATTTTTTAATATTAAAAAATAATTCTGTTATTATTGTTTTAATACCATACTATAATTTGTAAGCTTTTTTACAAAATTTTAGAATATCCTAATTTACGAAATGAACAGGAATCTGTGAGATTTTAAGCCAATTTTTTTAATTTTACAGACTTTTAAACAATTTTCAAAAAGATTTGAAAATAATTTAAATCTTGAGAAGATTTCCAAAAATTTTAAACAAAATGCAGCTTTCTAAGGATTTCGAAAAAAGAAGCTTGTTAAGAATATTGAAAGTTTTCAAAAGAATAGAAAAAAAATTCTTAGGATTTTTTTTAGAAAATTTGAATAATTTATTTTGATGAATGAATTTAAAGAGAAAATTAATAAGAATTTCAAAACATTTAAAATTATTTCCTAAAACGACGAAAAAGAATGTAAAAGATTTTAAAGCAAAGTTTTTCAATTTTGCAAGATTATAACACTTTAGAAAAAATTGTAGTAAGTTTAGGAAATATTTAGAAGCTTTAAAAGGATTTAGAAATAATTTAAAACTGGAAATGATTTTTTAAATATTTGAAACAAAATGTAGATTTTTAAAGATTTCGATTCCTGGGAAAATTTCGAATGATTTTTTTGCTGATAAATTAATTATGAAAGAAAATTAAAAAATATTTCAAAAGATTAAAAATGCTTTCCTAATATTTCGAAAAAAATGAAGTGGATTTCAAAGAAAACTTGTTCAGCTTTGCAAGATCACTAAATTTTAGAAAAAATGCAAACAAGTTTAAGAGATATGTTATAAGAAGTTTTGAATTCTTGTAAATTTTAAAAGATTTTCAATAAAAAATTCAAAGCTTTTTAGGAATTTTGAAAGGTTTTAATAAAATAAAAAGAAATTTGTTTAGATTCCTAGAAAAAGTGCAAATGATTTCTTATTTTCAATTTTGCAAGATTAGAAAATTTTAGGAAAAATTTAAATCTTTTTAAAAGATATTTAGTATTTTTCAAAAGATACAAGAAGAATGTCGGTTTTTGAAGATTCCGAAAAAAAGAAATTTTTTAATAACTTTGATAGATTTTGATAGATTCAATTTTTAAAAAAAAATTTCTGCTAAAATCTCAAATGATTTTTTGGCTGATCAATTAATTTAACAGAAAATTGAAAAAGATGTCAAAAGATTTAAAATGATTTCTTAAAATTTAGGAGAAGTGTGTAAAAGATTCTAAAGCAAAATTATTCAATTTAAGAAATTAAAAAATTGTAGAAAAAATTCGAATCATTTTAAAAAATACATAAATAACTTCAAACTTGAAATAGATTCTTAAAAAACTTGAAACAAAATGTAATATTTAGGATTTTGAATAAAATTAGATAAAAAATGCAAAGCTTTTCTAAGTATTTTGAAAGTTTTTACAAGAATTCAAACAAATTTTTTAAGATTCTTGGAAAAATCTCAAATAATTCTTCATTTTGAAAATTGAATTTTAATAGTTCATTCAAAAAGATTTCAAAATATTTAAAATGATTGCCTTAAATGACAAAAAGAATGTAAAAGATTTAAAAAGACAAAATTTCCAACTTTACAAGATTACATAATTGTAGAAAAAATTCGTGTAAGTTTAAGACATATTGAGAAGCTTTAAAGAGCTTTAGAAATAATTAAAAACTTAAAAATATTTCAAAAAATTAAAAACAAAATGTAAATTTTTGAAGGCATTGAATACAAAATTTGAAGCTTTTTAAATTTTTTTAAAGATGTCAAGAAAATTACCAACTTTTTAAAAAATTCATGGTAGAATTTAAAATGATTTTTCATTTTGAAAATTAAGTTTTAAAGAAAACTTCAATAGATTTTTAAAAATTTCAAAAGACTTTTAAATCCTTTAAAGAAAATCTGGAAGATTTTAATGCAATTTTTTTATTTTAAAAGATTTTTCAAAATTTGAGGAATGATTCGTGTCGAATTCAATTCGCCTTTTTGGCAGAAACTTAATTTTCTTGGTTGAAAATTAATGTTTTGGTTGAGGATTTAGCTTTTTTCTTGAAAATTTGACTTTTTTGGATAAATGTAACTGTTTTTGCTTGAAAATTTTTTTTTGCTTGAAATATCAATTATTAAATTTTCCTTGAAAAATTTATAGATTTCAATTCAAAATTCAACTACTTGGTTTACAGGTGAACCACTTTGTTAAAAATGCCTCTTTTTTGTGTTGAGGATTCATACTTTTAGTTAAATTCATCTCTTTATTTAAAAATATAACTATTTTGTTTTTTTTTATTAGAAAATTAATCTTCTTAGCAGAAATTATTTTGTAGAAAATTCGTCTCTTTTAGTAAAAACTGAATCTTTTTTTGGTTAAAAATGAAACAGTTTTGTTAAAAAATTATATGTTTTCAATTAAAAATATAAATATTTTTAGGTTGAAAATTCAACCTTTTTATTTAAGGTTAACTTTTTTGTTGACACTTTTATTTGACGTATCTGAAATCTTCAAACATTTTTTTTAATTTTTCAAGAATATTAGAAAAAACTACGCACGCGCTCAGCGCATGATTATTGATGCTAAAGATGATTTTTATTGGATTTTTACTGAACTAAAAAGAGCATCTTTGAAAAATATTTGTCACTTCTGTACCTAGTTCAAAAATAAATGAAAATGTTGCATAAA
>JAUELO010000031.1:3902694-3915844 GCA_032357855.1 Amphibolips quercusostensackenii | reverse complement strand
CAAAAAAGGTATTTTCTACATTATCAGTTAACATTAAACATGTCTTTGAATAAGTTTTGTTTTTTCTATGAGCTGTACAGAATTTTTAGAAATGAAATACATTTTTGAATCTAATATTTCTTCAAGTTTTGATATTAACTTTATTGAGCGTATTTCGTATTCAAGTCAAGTTTTCCCTCAAGAGATTCCCGGTCGCTAATTGAGTTAGCTTACTGTGAAGCTTCAACAGGTTGGCGAAGATTTTTCTCAAGATTATTCAAACTAAATATAATCTGTTACTGTGAAAAAGAAGTAAACAATTTTTTTCAACAAATTTAATAAAGAATTTTATATAAAATTTATACTTAATCTTGAACAGAAATTCGTATCACGAAATTTAACGCTTGATGCTTTAAACTTTTGACATGATCTTCCTCCGCTCAATGCTGATCGTTATTCACTCGTTGTAGTAGAATGCAAATTTTCATGAAGAACCACTCTTTATGCACATAGTCACATCATGTATTTTTACAGTTATCGCAATTTACTGTTTGATTTCAACCCTTTATGACTGCGTTTTACATTTTTCTACAAGAGAACTATTCTTGAATTTTTATTCAAAAGTAATCAAAACCCACGACGATTTTTAGATCTGAAATGAAATATTCATTCCTTTTTTATTTTTATTCAAACAAGGAATGTAAAATGTGAGAGCACATAATAAATTTTTAAATACGATATACTATTCATTTTAATAATTTTAAACGACTTTACAATAGAGGAATAATTTTTATAAATATATTATCATCATTCAGAATTGTGAACTTCAAGATTTTGAAAATTTATCGAATTTTATCGTTCCTAAATTGATAAATTTTCAACAAAATAGTTGAATTTTCAACCAAGTAGTTGAATTTTCATACTAAAAAGATGAATTTTCAACACAATTGTCGAATTTTCAAAAAACAAATTAAGCTTCAACCCAAAACAATTTTTTTAACCAAATACTTAATTCTTTACGTCAAAAAGACGATTTTTGTAGCATAAAGCTCAATTTTCAATCGAGAAGAACGATTTTCTTTTAAGGAAAAAATGTATTTTAAAGAAAGCAGTTAATTTTTTGCCAAAAAAAAAGATATTTTTAACAAAATTGTTTGAATTTTTAACAAAATGATTAAATTCTCAACAAAATAGTTGAATGTTTAACCAAAAAAAGATTAACTTTCAACCAAACAGTTGAATTTTACAAGAAAAAAAGATAAATTTTTAACCAAAAATGCAATCGTTAAATTTTTATTTTTTAAAAATAATTAAGAAAATTAAATTTTCAACTAAAGAGGTGAACTTACAAGTAAATTGATAAATCTTTAAAAGTCAAACTTCAATCAAGTAGTCGAAATTTCAATAAAAAAGGTGAATTCTCAACAAAAAATGTAATAGCTAATATTTCAAACAAAAAGCATTTAAATTTGAAATAAAAAATATTTCAATTCAACCAAAAAAAATAAAAAAATTTAAACAATTGATATTCCAACCGAAAGAGAATTTTATTTAACACAAAAACAGTTGAATTCAAGCAAAGCAGACGATTTTCCAACAAAATAGTTGAATTTTCAACAAAAAAAGATTTTTCACATAAGAGAGGAAATTAATTTCAACCATAGTTAAATTTATAACCAAAAAGTTAATTTTCAATCAAATAGTTTAATTTTTACCGAAATAATAGAATTTTTACAACAAAAAGACAAATTTTTTAGAAAATAGTGAATTTTAAAGCCAAAAAACGGAATTTTTCTACAAAAGAAGTTGAATTTTCGTCCCATAAATGTGAATTTCCAACAAAAAAGATTTCTCTCAAATATAAAGTTGAATTTTTAACTAAAAAAGATTGAATTCCTACAAAAAATGAAATAGTTAAATACATTGTAAAAAAATTAAATTTCCACCAAGGAAAACAAATTTTCAACAAAATAGTTAAATTCTCAACCAAAAAAATGAATTCTAAATGAAAAATTTAATACTTGAATCTTTAACTAAAAACGTTCAATTTTTAACCAAAAATAGAATCTTTGAATGTTGAGTAAGAAAAATGAATTTCCAACAAATATAAAAGAAGAATTTTTGACAAAATAGTTCAATCTTGAACCATGAAAATTAATTTTTCATCAAAGTAGTTCAACTTTGAACCAATATTTGAATTTTTGACCAAAAGGATAATCTTTTAACAAGATATTTCGATTTTCAACAAAATATTTAAATTTTTAACACAATTGCAAAATTTTTAGCCAAAAATATAATATGTAGTAAACTTTAAAATTAAAAAAAATTAACTTTCAGTGTGAAGTCTGCTTACATATTTCTATTTGCTAATTTTTGTATTCTGTTTCGTTTCAACAATTTTCAACAAAAAAAAAATATAAAAAATTAGTTTTTAAATTTTTGAATATTGAATACAACTCAATTTTCAAGAAAATTTTACATTTTTTAATGTATATGGATTTAAATGTTAAAAAATATCTTTTAAATGAAAAAATTAAAGGCGACCTTTTAATCTCCTTCCTTTTTCTCTCTTCTTTCTTTATTAATTTAAATGAAGGGTGTCACGGTAGAACCATTCGAGTACCAAGGAAAAAAATTCAAGAAAGAAAAAAAACTTTTCCAAAATTCTAATTATTAAAAAAAAAATAAAGTGCATTCGAGATTTGATAGAGCTCTATAGATCTATATGAAAAAATTTGTAAAAAGTTCAATATTTTTGATCAAAATATCGTCAAAAATCGTCGTAAAATTGTTTAAACAATTTTTTCTTTAACAATTTGTTGAAAAATGTGGGATGCGGAAAAACTAATAACGCCATTCAATTCATCTAGAAGAATGATAAAAAAGTTTATGCGTACCATGTAAACAATTACATGGTATATAATTTATATTTACACTATAAACAAATTGAGTGAAGCAAACATTTTTCTAATGCATGGATATAATGTAATTTTTTCCCGCAAAATCGAATAGCGATATTAGTTTTTCAGTATCTTAAATATTTAAACAAACGTTTGAAATAAAAATGGTTTAAGCAAGTTAAAAATATAATATATTATTATATTTACATATTTAATAATTAATAATTAAGAGGGTAAAGTAATATTTTCATATTTTGTTAGATAAAAAGTTACTTAAATTAAATATATATATATATATATAAAATAAAAATTGGGTGATTAAACAAAACTTTAGTTCTACAAATAGCCTGATGCATTCTGGCGATATAAGCGGTCTGTTCAGTTGTGGTCAGAATCCAATACTAATATTGAATTATTAATATTTGAGAAGAGAGTAATCGATTATGGGATAATGAATTCATACACTGTGATTAATATTTCCACGAATGCTGACATGTGTTTATCTGAAATGCCAACTCAACAGCTAAATGATCCTAATCGCTTTTCGCAATCGAATTTCCTAAACAAGTTGATTGATAGTGTCCATTCAACTTCATTTTTATATGTGGTTGCCAAAAAAAGCAATGATTTATTTTTACTTGCTAATCTTATAGCGGGTTTTTTATTATATTTTATATACTCTTTTAGAAATTATTATCAAATACACAAGTTTATTTATGTTTTACTCTATTTTTATCAAGATTCGCGGTAGCGAATCTCAGCCAAGTACAAAAGAAAGGTACCAAGAATCCTTATCTGAAATAATCATGTATATTTAGCCATTTTTGAATTATCGGAACAATTCTCAACCGATTTCAATACAACTTGGCAGCTGAGTGACCATTAGGGTGGTCCAAATTTTTTTTTTTTAAATTTTTATGCATATCGCTCACAAATTTATTTGAATCCACACAAAAATATGTATTTTTTAAAATGACATTTAGAGGTTCCGCGAACCCCATGAAGTCTAGCACGTATTTCCCTTAAGAAAAAATACGTTTTTGTAAATTTTATTCAAAATTTTTAATATTGGGTAAATCGAATTGAAACTCAGCATTTCTTTTTAAAATTAGCTTTAAAATACAGATGAATAATTACTTTCCAAATATTGCTCCTACAAGTCTGTTTTATAAGGTCGCAAAAAAAACCTGTAAATGAAAAATTGGGTTTTTACGAGTCTTTGGCGCTAATTATGATTTTTTTGCAGTTGTTTTAATACAAATTGTTTCTAATGTAAAATACTACTTTCTACTGATAATTGGATGTTTACGTACATTTGTTAAACAATTCATTATTATTTTTAGCAATTTTCTTTCAGAATAGAGTTAGAAAGTTGCGGTTTTTTGCACAATTTTTAAATTATTTTCAGCTCTTCAGTTAGAGCGAGACAATCAATAAATTCTAACAAAAATATTTTTTTCAACAATTTATTATTATTTATAATAATATTCACTTAGGATAATGCTAGAAAGTCTCAGTATTTTCTAAAAATTTTCACTTTTGGTCCACTTTTCAATTTGAATGAGGTAAAATTAATTCATGTTAACGAACATTATTTTTTAACCAATTTATTATTATTTTTAATAATATTCTCTTTGAATAATGTTAGAAAGTTGCAGTTTTTTATGAAATTTTTCACGTTTTCTCAACTTTTCTATTATTGCAGAGTACAAATTAAATCAGTTTAACAAACATAATTGTTAAAACAAATGATTATTGATTATAACTATCTTCTCCTGTAGTAATGCTAGATAGCTCCGGTATTTTCGAAAAAAAAATTCTGTCCTTTTTTCACTTAGTGAGATAATAATAAATAAAAGTTAACAATCATAATTGTGTGAAAAATTTATTATTGTTTGTAACTATCTTCTCTCAGAGTTAACTACTGTAAAGAAAATTTACATTTAATATGGTCCATATATATATATAAAATTTGAAATACATTTCAAATATCTGTTTGATTTTAGAAAAATTGATTTGCAAAAAAGGAAGGGATTCCTTAAAAAATGCTGTTCTCCATTGTTCATTTATTATTTGTTAATAACCAAAAAACCAAAGCAAAGTTAGAAATTTCAGAAAAAACGCAACTTTCTAGCAACTATCTAAGAGACGATAGTTAAAAACTACAATAATTGTTTAAATAATTTTTTTATTAAATTGCATTAATTATTGCTCCACTAAGATAAAAGTTTACGAAAAGTGAGAAATTTGAGAAAAACCGCAACTATCTAGCATTACCAAAGAAGAATATAGTTGTAAGCAATAATAATTTTTTTAAACAATTATGTTTAATAAGTTTAATTTATTTATACCTCGTTTCTAAGTGAAAACTGTCCAAAAAGTAAAATATTGCAGAAAAAGCCCCAACTTTCTAGCATTATTGAAAGATAATATTATTAAAAATAATAATAAATTGCTTAAACAATTATGTCTATTAACTATAATAATTATAGCCGCACACCAAGTAAAAACTTAACAAAAAATGGTAAAAAAATGTTGAGTTTTAATTCGATTCACTTGATATTGACGATTCTGAATAAAATTGGTAAAAACGTCTTTTTTAATGGGAAATATGTGTTTATCTTCATAAGGAA
Source organism: Amphibolips quercusostensackenii (assembly GCA_032357855.1). Taxonomy (NCBI): domain Eukaryota; kingdom Metazoa; phylum Arthropoda; class Insecta; order Hymenoptera; family Cynipidae; genus Amphibolips; species Amphibolips quercusostensackenii. The sequence continues at coordinate 3,910,332 of JAUELO010000031.1, read as the reverse complement.
TGCGAAACCTCTAAATATGATTTTTTTTGACACATTAATTTTTGTGTGCATTTTCGGACCACCGTACTGACCAACCATTAAAAAAGGTTCAAGCCTATCGAATCGATTGGTACCCAATTTCAACAAGAAGTCTTTAGCAACAGATTCTCGATATGCATTTAAACAATTTTCGCTGTGAGCACAAGTGAAAAATTTAATTTAATATTTATTTAAATTTTATTTGATAATTATTATCGGATAAGTTCGGTGAAACCAGACACCCAATCCATTTTTAATTGAAATTGAATAATGGTACCAATTATATTGAATTAAAACATACATCCATTTAATTAGCTTTTGTCGAAAATATTCAAACAATGAATTTTATTTGTTTAATTTCGTTAATTAGTTATTTAGTTTAAATAAAATGAATATGGCGTACCTACCTTATTAAAAATGTATAAAAAACATGAAATCCTACAAAAAAATTTACGATGCATAAAATCTGTTAAGTAGAACTGCATGCATTTTTGAAACAAAAGTTGGCCAAGTAATTTTGAAAAAAATATTCATATTAAAATATATAAAGAAACTTTTTATTATAAAGTACCATATAGAAAGTTTTTAGATGTATTTTAAAAAGACATTTAAATATCATAAAACTTAACAGGATTAAATACATAAGTAAAATGATTTTTCATAATTGTTGAGTATGGGAAATTGTTGGTATAATTTAATTCCGACAAGATTTTGTAAGCATGTAGTAGTACTTCGTAAATTTGTTGTATCAAAGATTTTTTAGTGGGATTCTCGTATTCTTAATATAAATGGAAAATCAATTTCTTGTTTTGACCTGTATTTAAATGTGTTAGCGCAGATACCGTATGATTAAAAGTTTTTTGAAGCTCCAAACTTCTGGATAAAACAGTTACACTTCTACAAACTTTTCAATTATCTTGTTTGTCTGAAGGAAATTATACTTCCTGGTATTATCGTTGTTCTTACTTACTCTTGGCTTTGCTAGATTAAAAGTTTTTGTGACATATGTACTACCTAGGTGAATTTTCTCATGTTTTGAGAAACTAAAGCTCGTTGAGGAAAATGTCATTAATTTATTCAATAACTTAATTATTATTAGTCCCTATACGTTCTAGAAGGTTTGCTATTTTTTCTGATATTTCAAGTTGACTCAAGTTGACTTTTTTAAGGAATGTATATAAATTTTCAAATTATTATTTTCAGAGCTGCACAGCTTAATTCAATTGAAAAAGTGACTGATTAATACCGAACAAGTGACTAATTTCTAGCCTAAAAAGTTACTAAAAGTGACTAATGTGCGTTAATAAGTTGACAATTGCCCTTTTGAATTTTAAAGAATTTATAAGATCTCAAAACAATTAAAGTTAAATTAAAAAAGAATTCCAAAGAATTAACAAAAATTAAAGTGTATTGAAAAAAATGAAAAAAAGATTTAAAGAATTAAATTACAATCAGTAAATTTGGAATGAATTTAGGAAAATTTGAATATTAAAAAGTTTAAGCGTTTTTAAGGTAAATCAAGCGAAAATCAAAAAATACATTTAATTTAAAAAGTTTAAAAACATTTTTTAGAATTTAAAAACATTGATGATGAATTAATAAGAATTCAGGAAATATCCTAAACAGGGGCCCGACCGAAACTTTCGTTCCTTTTCGATATTAATAGAAAAAAGTAATTTGTTATTAAACTTTGATCTGCTATCTCTAGATTTGGCTGAAATTCTATAATATCTAAAATTTCATTAATGATAGGATGGAAATTATTTTGTTTAATTGGCAGTAACAAAATGGAACGAAAGTTTCGGTTGGGTCCTTGATCCTAAATGAATTCAAATTGCAAAAAATTTTTAAAACCCTGCGAAATCCCTCACTTCTTGTGAATAAATTCTTTATTGTTAGAAAATTATAAAATTCCGTGAAATTCTATAAAATTTTATGATATATCCTGCAATCCTGAAAAAATGATTAAAATCCCTTCAGATTTTTGAAATCTCTGGAATATGCCTTGGAATCTTTTAATTTACCCTTGATAATTTCAAATCCTTTAAAATCTCTTTAGGTTATTAAAATCAATTTAAAGTTTCCTGAAATATTTTTGAATTTCCAAAAAATATTTTAAAGGCTCTAAATTCTTTTAAATTTTCTTTAAACCTTTTAAATCTCTTAAAAATGCTTGGAATAATTGAAAATACTCTAAAATATTTCATATTGATGAACATCCTATAAAATTAATAAAATAAATTGAATTTATTTCAAAATTCCTTGAATTTTTTTAAAGCTCTTAGAAAATTCGTTGGAATCAAAAAAAAAAATATATATATATCAAGACCTTTGAAATCCTTTGCAACTTTTTAAAGCTGATTAAAACTCCTGGTAATTTTTCAAAATACCGTAAAATCTTTTTAATCTGTTGTAATCACTTTAAATTATTGTCCTCTATTAAAAATACCCGAAGATATTTCAAATTCTTTAGAATATTTAGAAATCCCTTGAAATTTTGTTCAACTTTTGTAAATTCTTCTCAATTTGGAAAAAATAAATAAAATATTTCAAACCCTTTGAATTCCCTTGAAACTTTTTTAAGCTCTTTGAAATTGCTGGAAATTTTTTAAGAAATCTAAAAATCTTTTAAATCCTTGAAAATCATTTTAAATTACTGAAATCCATTTAAAATACCCAAACATAATTTATTAAGATCCCTTAATATTTGTTAAAACTTTAGAAAATTCCTTGGAATTTTCAAAAATAGCCTAAAATGTGTAAAATTTGTCAAGTCCCTTAAAATTATTTAAAATGATTGAAAATTTTGTCAAATCTCCCAAAATAACCTAAAATTTTTAAAATTATCTAAAATCTTTGGAAATGCTTTTAAATATTTGAAAATTCTTTCAATATCCTACCAAATGCCTTATGGATATCCCTTAATAATCCCTTGTGAATAAATTCTTTGAAATTCATTTAAATATCATCAAATTCCGTAAAATTAAATAAAATCTAATTATATTTTTTTTAAACTTCTGAAGAATTAAGTCATGATTAAATTAAAATAATAATGAAATTAATATTACTAAAATCCTCGGAAATCTGAACTAATCCCTTAGAATCTTTAAAACTATTGTAAAACCTCACAGGTCATATAAAATCGTGCCATATCTTCCAAAATTTCAGGAAATTCTTTAAGACCCCATAAAAAAATTTTCTAATGTGAAATGAAAATTTAAAAAAAATTTTAAATACACTAAAATATCTAATATCCTTTGAAAGTCTTTCAAATCCCTGAAAGTCTTTTGAAATTCTTTGAAACATTTTAAAGCTCTTGAAAATTCCTTCGATTTTTTAAAAATACCCTAAGATCTTTCATATACTTTAAAATTGAATTATTGTTGAAATTATTTTAATTTATTCAAAATTCCTTTGCATCTTTTAAAATACCCTTCAATATTTCGAAACCTTTATAATCCTTTTATATTACTGAAATCTGTTAAAAACTTTCTTGAAATCTTTTAAAATAGGGCAGATTGGTTATCAGTGTGTCGGATAATTTTCAAAATCGTAATTAAGCCTAAATCTTGCATTAAGTCAAGTCAGTCTAAAGGTGATACACGCACCTAAATGATTTTTATGTAGATGAAAGGATTTTGTACAGTTGATTATGCAAATTTAACATTTTTGTGAGAGAATAAATTGTTTCTCCTTCTAAAATCGTTTGGTCACAGTCGGTTTATTATCATATGTTATTTTGTACACTGAAAACAAAGTTATTTTTTATGGAATTACAAAAAAGAGTGTTCAGAATAGTCTATTTATGTGAAAATGTTATAAAACGAATTGATTACTCAGCTTATGCTCCCTGAGTAATGAAAAACCAGAATGTGATGCTACTAGGTCTTTCAAGTATTTTAATCTGTAGGAAATGGTACGCGGTTTCAAAAATGGGTCATAATTTTACTTTGCAATTACAATCTGTTATGATTATTATTAAATACTTCTCATGCGAAAATTGCTCGATCCACGGTTTCCTATCTAAATCTAATCGTTATAATTATTATTAAATACTGGTTACGCGGAAATTGCTTGTCCCACTGTTTCCTACCCAGTGTTGACCAAACGCCTGTTATAAGCAAATTGTTTATATTAATTTATTTGTGCAATTTTAAACATTCTATGTCATTAGATGTTCTAGTTGAGAGCTGTAGCAACATTAATCATAACCATTATTATTATTTTTTAAGTCGCCTATTTCTGTGTAAATACTTGGTTATGTCGAGGTAAATTTTTTCAGTATAATCTCAATATGTCGACGTTTTGCCTATTCTTCGCATTTTTAAATTAATTTTGATGACTCAAGCTTTTGCACATATTTAGCATATATTTTTTGCATATATTTAATTCATACCAAAAATTTAAAATATATTGCTCCACAGGTTTTTCAAATAATTTAAAATGCTACTGTCTACAGCGACCCAGTGACTGAATTCAATGGTGGTAGCCCATGGGTTATATTTTCAGGTTAAATATTCAATTGTTTGGTAAAAAATTCGTTCTTTTATTGAAAATTAATTTTTTTATTGAAAAATGAAATATTCTGTTCTTTTGTTAAAAATTTATCTTTTTAAATTATAAAATTGAACTATGTTTTTGAAAAATTATGCAATCTGATGAAAATTGGTCTTTTTGGCAGAAAACTAATCTTTTTTAATAATAATTCAACTGCTTGTTTAATTATTTATGTATTTTGTTGAAATCCGTCTTTTTGGCAGAAAAGTATTTTTCCTGACGATGATTCAACAAATGGTGTAAAAATTTATGTATTTTTCTGATAACTTATCTTTTTAGATAGAAAATTAATATTCTGGATGAAAATTCATGTTTTTGGTTAAAAATTCATTTTTTCCTTTAAAAATGCAACTATTTGGTTGAAAATCCACCGTTTTATAGAAGGCTTGTCTTTTCGTTTTGTAAATTTAATAGAAAGTTCATTTTTTTTTAACCGCAAATGCTTGGTGAAAAATTCAATTATTGGGTAGCAAAGTCAACTATTTTGTAAAAAAAATCGTTTTTTTACGAAAAGTTAATTTCCCTAACTAGAAGTTCAACTATTCTATTTTTTGTTACAAATTGATCTTTTTTAGTTTAAAAATTCAACTATTCAGTTGAAATTTTATGTAATTTATTGGAAATTCGTGTTTTCTAGTCAAAAATTCAACTTTTTTGTAGAAAATTAATCTTTTTGGTAGAAAATAAATTTTGTCTCTTTTTATATTCAAGTATTTGGTTGAAAAATATTTTTATGTTGAAAATTCGTCTATTTGGTAAAAAATTAATCTTCTCGACGGAAAATTCAACAAATTAGCTAAAAAATTATAGATGTTGTGAATTAATATTTTTTGACAGGAAATAAATATTCTGGTTTCAAATTAAATTTTTTGTTGAAAATCTAACTGTTTTGTAAAAAGCTCATTTTTTTGGGTTAAAAATTCCACATTTTGGATGACATTTTTTTTCTTCATCGACTGAAAAATCTTTCTTGACAGAAAATTTAATTCCTATTGAATGCTAGTCTCTTTCATTTAAAAACTCATCTCTTTTGGTAGAAATTTAATCTTTTTTGGGTAATGATGTTCAACAAAAATTTCTTAGTTAAAAACAAATATATGTTGGTTGAAAATTCATCTATTATGTTGAAAATTCGTATTTTTGGTACAATTTAACTATTTTTGTTAAAAAATGAAATTCTTTTCATGGTTTAAATACGTAAGATAGAGGGGGGGGGGGGCGTTTCAAAAATTACGGATGCTAAAAAAGGGAGCGAGGTGCTCCGCAATTTCAGGAAAAAAACTTTACGTTATTTAGATATAGTTATTCAAGATAATTTTGTTTGATAACATGAAATTAGTTATGCAAAAATAACAAACAAATACCTTCGAGACTTTTGTCATTTCTGCTTTTTTATGCTTATTTATATAGATGAATAATAATCAATTGAAAAATGTTTACAAGCGTTCAAAATTCAACAATTTCAAATAACACAAGTTATACATGGTTCCTCATTTAACTGCAATTGTTAAAAATCAAACAATTACAAACTGAAAGCGTAACACGTGAAATAAAAGAATAAAAATTGAACAATTTCTAATACAGTAATATGACGTCAAGCATTTTCTAATTTTCTTTTTGAAGAATGTTAAGTTATCTTTATTATATATTATTATATAAAATTTACTGAAAAAAAATATGCATACAATGCCTACGCTTTAAGCTGTTTTTTATTCCCATCATTTGATATATACACCAGGGGCTACATTTCACTGATTGATTATGCAATTTTTTTGCAAGAGAACTTAAACCGATTTAGAGAGAATTTTCCCAGTCTTTGTTTTTTTTTTTGCTTTTGTTTCATTCTGTAAATAATTCACTTGGAAATTTCTGAGCATAATAAAGAGGCATACTAAAAATTCATATAGTTTTTAATTATTGTAAATTACTTTTCACTATACTTGATCTTATTACTATATTATTGTTGATTTAAATATTCAGAATTTTTGCCACTTAAACGACTCACTTTGCCAATTTAATCAGATTTGTGATTTGAAAAATAAAAAAATAAAGTTTTTTACTCTCTCGAAAAATTCTATTTCATTTGCGAAATTTCGTATGTAAAAAAGTTTAGCATAAATTTTTTAATACTTTTCCTATTCGTCCTTTTAATGGTAATATTATTATGTGCTTTTTCGTTAAATTAATATTGATACAATCAGATTAAAAGCTTGACGATAAAAAATTCAGTGGCTCGTGAGAGGGTTCAAGCCAGGCGAGATGGTGTGACGAAAAAGTATAAAAATTCGCGATTGTCAAAGAGGATTTTCATAGACCAGTGACTGCTAATCAAGGTCTGTTCAATCTTTTTTAGAAAATTATACCTTAAAACACTTTTCGTGCATTTTTATGTTTTAATCATAAAATGCTACTACCATAAATATTTACTTAGAAAGTATTGTTAAAATAGAATAAAAGAATAAGTAAATCAGTTTATAAGTAAAACTAGTTATAAAAATAAGATTAAAAATGTCAGGCTCCAAAGTTCACTTTTTAAGGATGAAACCACTATAGTCACTTTAAATGGAAAGATCACTTTAATTACTGTTCTTTCATGTATAAAAATCAATGTTTAAGAAAGTAGTTCAGCTTTCAACTATAATGGTTTTTTTTAAACTAAAAAGATGAATTTTTAGCGAGAAATGTAATAGTTGATATATTAAATTAAAAATATTGTACTTAAAACAGTTTAATTTAATCGAAAAAAAAAATTTTGTGCAAAATACTCTAATCCTTAATTAAACAGATGACTTTTTAACCAAAAAGTACAATTTTTAACAAAAAAAGTCGATTTTTCACCCAAAAAGAGAATTTTCAATAAAATACCTAAATTTGTAGTCAACTAGTTGATTTTTGAACTAAACAAGATAAAGTTTTAACCATAAATTAAATAGTTGAATTTCCGTTGAAAATATTAATTTTAAAACAAAAACAAAAAATTGTAACAAAATATTTCTAATTTTTGACAAAGACATAAATATTGGCCTGAAGTGATGACTCTTTAACTAAAAAAATTAATTTTTA
>JAUELO010000031.1:3879763-3891743 GCA_032357855.1 Amphibolips quercusostensackenii | reverse complement strand
GTCCTCTAAAATCCATTTAATTTATTGAAAATTCGTTGGGATCTTGTAACACTCCTTAAAACATTTCCAATCATTTAAATCCACTTAATTTATTTTAATTTATTTAAAATTCCTAGGAATCATTTCAAATTAAATATTAAAAATTCTTTTAAATCTTCTTAAACTCTTGAAAATTTTAAGCTCTTGAAAGTTCCTTGGTACTCTTGAAAATAACTTGAGATTTTTCAAATTATTTAAAATCCCTTTAAATTTTTTTGATGTATTAAAAATTTATTAAAATCGGTTTAAATTTCGTAAAAATAGTAAACAAATTTAATTTTCGAAAATACATTGAAATATTTTAAAGTATCTTCAAATTTTTGAAATCCTAAAAAATTTCTCAATTCTTGTGAGTACATTTTTCAAAATATTCTAAAGTATTTGAAGTCCTATGAAATCTTTTGAGATCCTTGAAAATTCTTTAAGATACCCTATGGAAAGCCTTTAAAATCCCTTGATATTATTAAAATCCTCGGGAATTTTGAAAGTCCCTAAAAATCCTACAAAATATTTGAAAATATTTTAAATTTCCTAAAATCTCTTTAAATCTTTCAAAATATTCTTAAATCTTATAGATCCTATATGAAATCCTTCCAAATTTTCAGAAGTTCAAAAAAATTTTTTATAAACGCATGGAATTTTTAAAATCCCGTAAAATATTTGAAAATCTCTTCAAATCTTTAAAATCCTACGTGAAATGCTTTGAGCTTTACAAAAATATTATAAAATATTTAGAAATTTTTTTATCTATTAAAATCCAATTAAAATTCTTTGAAATTTTGTACAGTCTTTTAAAATCATTAAAAAACCCTAAAACCTTTTAATAAGGTTCTATAAATATTATTTCCAAGTGTCACCCCAAATTTCCAGATGAATAGTCGAATATTTTCCAGTAGCTATTCAGCTAAATTAATTTGTAAAATGTAATTATGTTTAAATTAAACTAATATTGAAATTTCATTAAATAATTTTGAAAGCAATTTTCTATGTTTTTCAGGAAAATACTCTCTGATGTCAAATCAAATTGTGAATAGATATAAAAAAGTAATGAGAATGGAATTATCTTTGCAGAAAGATGAGTTAACACGACTTAATTTTCCATACTTGCTGTTCTTAGTAATTTAATTAGAAATTAATTCTTTAATAGATTTATTCTTCTCAGTGTGTTTATTTAAGAAACGTGAAAATTATTCACAAACACGAGAAAATTAAGGATGTAAACAGGTTATCTGTAAATATTTTACTGACATGGCATAGATGGATTGAAATTCCCCCTGTTTGTCCTGTCTAAGGAAACATCGAACTTTCATTTATCTAGTAGGATAATATATTTTGCTTGACTCTTCTATTTAAAGTTGAAGCTTGTTGTTTTTTTTATTTATTTTTCATTCGGAATTTTTAAACAAATTTACTTAGCCTTAAAAATATTTTTAATTAAAGATAGCATAATACAAACATTTAAGTTAATAGACTAAAGAACTTTTTATTTGTCAATTTGAAATTTCAAAACATTTTTTTCTAATTTTTTTACCTTTGGAAAATTAAAAATGTTTTTTTCATAAATTTTACATATTTATAAGCATTCACACTACAAGCATTAAAATTTCAATTTTAAACTAATTTAAGTTCATGTTTCAAATGTTGAAATTGAATATCTGTCACATTAGCTAACTTTCATGATTTTTGTTTGGATTTCACAAAAATGAAAAATCTATTAATTAAAATGAAATACAAATACAATATAAATTTAGGCTGATTTTTTCCAAACCAGTTCAATACTTTCATTTACATAAAATAAAATCTATTATATGCTGAAACAGTAATAAATAATATAAAAAAATATTTGTCATACTGTTTTTCGTGAACAAATTAAATCATGGTTTTAGAAAGAGAAAAAAAATAAGGTACTTTGTAGTACCAATATTGGATAAATTATCCCTTAAAAATCAATTTCACCCTTATAAGGGAAGGGAACAACGAAATTTACATCATATCATTTATTTTCATGTTATATTATATAAAAATTTAATTGTATCATATCAGATGAAAAAAATAGAAAATTCAAAACATGTTATTAAAAATAAAAAATTTCATTTTCCTGTAAAACTAGGCAAGATACGAAAAAATATTAACACAAAAAATTCTGCATTTCAAAAGATCTACAATTCTTAAAGCTATTTTTTAACCAAAAGCATAGTTTTTTTCATGACAAATTTGATTAAAAAATCCATTTGCTGATCAAAATATGCAAGATACGAAAAAATGTTGCCGAGAAAATTGTTCAACTCTAAAATGTCTACTAATTTTTTTAGACCATTTTTGAATGAATTTTTAAATAAATCGCATTAGTATTTGATTACTTGTAAAAAATCTGCCCGCTGCGCGAGCACAATCTCATCGAGGGCTGCGCCCGTAAATCGCAAGTATGAGCGCGCCAGTTGTGTCTCGCGCTTCGCGCTCGATAGTGTATTTACCTCGCACTACGCGCTCAATCATTACACTTCCCAAAATGTTTGCACAGGTCTTTTAAAATTGAAGATCAAACGATCGACAACGGAAATTCACTAATTGTGAATTCTCTTTGTTAAAGAATACATTTTATTGTACTTTGTGTCTTTTTCCCAAGAATTGGTTTGTTTCTTTGTAATGTCATTTTTCAGGATTAAAACAAAAATACGCGTCTTATCAAAAAATAAATGATTACAAATTTGTCTATCATTTTTGGGTAAACAAGTTTTGTCTATTCATCTTTTTTTTGTATCTTGTGTCGTTTTTCTACAAATTTCAATTTTTAATATGATTTTTTAAAATTAAAACAAAAGCCACGCATCCTAAAAAAAAGTATTCAAAACAAAATTGTACATCTTTTTTGGATAAACAACTTTTTTTCACTTCTTAAAATCTTGTGTTGGATTTGGAAAATGCTAATTGTTTTAATTTTAAAATAATGCATCTTTAGCCGAATAAAAAATGCTACTTGAAGCTTCTGACTGAAAAATTTATATTTTTTTAAACCTATAGGAATTTAAAGACTTGATCGTGAATATGAAAATATATCAGATTTATGAAAGTTTATCTCATAAACTGTCGTCTTTCGATAAATAAACGCCATAAAAAATGTCTAATTTTTACAAAATACATATTGTGTGTTAAGTGTATACAAATAAACATCAATTCAAGGGTATTATTTTTTCAATTTCTAATATCTGTAAATCCAGGAAATATACTTTCTTTCTAAAATCACAAATAACCTTTAGGTTACTTCATTTAGGGCTAAGGTTTGATCTTAAAGCAAAGTTTCCATTTATTAAATAAAAATCCTATTTTAGTACAAATACGCATATTTTTGGTGCTGAAATATTTATTAGATTATGCCTTTTGTAAAATTTTAATTAGTTTATCCAGTGACCTGAATTTTTGCTAAAATAAGTTAGAATACTTTTTTTTTAAGTTTCGAATAAAGTTTTCTCATTATTTTTAGAGTTTTCAATTGAATTAGTAGAGAAGAAAGTATTTTGTCAGATATCCACTTCAAACTTTTTAAAAAATTTCCTTGGTCTCTGAAAATTATTATTAAAAGTTTTTGAGCTGTAACATTCTAAATTTTGAAAATCTATAAAAATTTAGAATATTTTTTCGCTAATACGCTAAAGTATTTAATTTTCAATATTTCAACTATTTACGTAAATAATATATTTGTGTAGTGTATAAACTTTGTAGATTAATTTTAATATTACAAACGTAGTTCTCCATTATGAATCGAGTTTATAAAAAACATATTTTTGTAATCAATCTAAAGTCACAAATGTATAATAATTTTTTTTTACTTGGACGTTTTATATGATTGAGAAAATATTAAATTCTTTTTTAAGATTTAAAAACATCTCTATACTAAAATCTTTCATTTTTGGTCCCTCATAAAAATTTTAATAGGTCGATTATGTATTTTATGTATTTATAAATAAAAAATTTGCAAAACTTTATTAATTAAAAGATTCAGGAAATTCAAATTCATTCATTCAGTTTAGATTCATTAATTTTTCGACAGTTTTTTGCAAATGCATTTTATGTGTTTAACATTAAAAAGTTTCCAATTCACCAGAAAAATTTCTAAAATGATTTATAGGGCTTCTAAAATACATTTAACTATTAAAATATACAAATCTTAAACGTTTGTTTATATTATTAAGTATGTTGAATGCAATACATAAATGGTATTTTAACCAAAAAATATTTTAATTACAAATAAAAGAAAGTTGAATTTATCCCAAAACGACCGATTTTTAACAAAATAGATAAATCCTAAACAAACAAAAAATTTATTTGCACCCATTGCATTTTTAACAAAAAAGATTAAATTTATTTCAAAAGAGACAAATTTTCTAAAAAATAGTTCAATTTCGTAACACGAACTTACGAATTATCAACGAAACATGTAGATGATTTTCTGCTCAAAAGATTAATTTTTTCTAAGAAAATGAATTTTTTAACGAAATAGTTATATTGTCAACCAAAAAGATAAATTTCTAACTAAAATGATAAATCTTTAATAAAAAACGATTAATTTTCAACCAGTTTCTCTTTTTAGCCAAAAAAGATTCATTTTCACCCAATTCAATTTTCAACCAAAAAAGATTTTTCAGTCATGAAAGAAAAAAATGTCACCCTAATTATAATTTTGGGGGATTAATAGTTTTAAAAAGAATACAAAGTTCCAATAAATATTTACTTTTTAAGTTTATTTATTCACTTAATTTTAAGGTTATATAAATATATAATTTTCCTGAAATTTTTAGGACGATTCAACTCATGTCAGTCCAAAAGATATGCAGGATTTTCAGAAGTTTAAAAGATAAACATATTTTGAACTGACTTAAAATATTCCTAAAAGTTTGAAATATCTTTCAAAGTTATAAAAGTCGCCCTTTAAGCTACCAGGTATTTTCGATATTTTTAGAAATATTTGGAAATGTTTTGATACCTTTTTAAATTTTCTTTGAAAATTCATTTTTTGAAGTAAAAAGTCATTAAAGTAAAAGCTTAAAAAATGTTTTCGAAATCTTCAAAAATTCACATTTTGTTTTAAATTTTTGGAAATATTTTCAAATCCCAAATTATTTTTTGTTGACCATCCCCAAAATTGTGATACCTTTTATATATCTTTTTAAGTTATTCAAATTTTTCTTAAAACTCTAAAACATTAAAGAAGCTGACCACAAATCTTCCAGATTCTGTTATGACAATTTTGAAAATCTTTTTAAATCTTTTTTAATATTTTCTGGAAATTAATTTTTCAAAATAAATAATCAGTTTAAATTTTCCCATGAATTTAAAAAAAAATTTTCTGTTATTGTGAAACCTTTCAAAATCCTCAATAAGCTTTACTTCCAAATATTCGAAAAAAAAACATTTTTATAACTTTTTTGAATGTTTCAAGTTTTTATATTAATTTTGAATCTTATTAAAACTTCTGATTGTATTTTAAAATTACTCGAATTTTCTATAAAACTTTGTAATCTCGCTAATTAAAAAATATTTCTGTAAAATCGTACACATTCTTTTTCAAAATTTTATGAAATGTTCACATTGTTTTGAAATTTTTGTCCAATTACGCCTAAAATTTATTTTTCAAAATAAAAAATCAGTCTAAATTTTCCAAAGAATTAAAAAAAAAATTTTTCATTGCTTTGAAACCTTTTAAAATTCTTAAAGAGTTTCTTTATATTTAAAATCTTCAAAAATCAACACATTAGATTTTGTATATCAGAGCGCTGGACACCATTGTTTCACTGATTATTTCATTAGTAAATATATTATTTAGATAATTTTACATTTTTCATAAGCCTAAAGTCTTCCGACTTTTTTTAAAACGGGAAATATGAAAGCCCCATCTAATCATGAACGCGGGCTTTCCGGGAACAATTGTTTCAATATAATTTTGAGACATTAATCGGAAATGGTCCTATGCACTTTTTAATAATTACATTATATAAATTTATACATTCAAATTTGAATTTATTTACTAAAAATAAATTCTGGAAGCTAATAAAATAATAGAGTTACCAAAGTAACATGTCGCCTAGAATCATAAATTTTTATCGAAGGCACCAAACATCTCAGGCGGACGTTGACAGATTGTTTTTACACCTTTTATGTTTGACTTTGGAATTTTCCAATGAATACCAAATTACTAAAAAACAATCTTGAAGTTGAAGAGATCTTTAAGGAGTTGCTTAAATCCTTACATTCCCTATTTCTACTTACTTTGCGCCATAAAGGAATTTACTTTGCGCGTCAAGCACCCTTATCTGATTTAATTAACTCCACAGCTTAATGATAGGAGAGAGTAATGGGGTATAAAAAAAATATCAAGATGTTTCTTATATAAAGAAAGAAAGGAAAAGGCAAAAAATATACTGCTATACTAAAAGTGCTAATCGCCAAAAGATGGATGTCATTTTCTTTTAGATTTCAATACGTCAAGCATGTCGTTAAATCTCTTTTCATAGGGAAAAACATTCCATCAGATTCTTTTGGAAATAAACTCTTTGAAAGAGAGGTAATTAAACTAAATAATTTGATGAAGGGCGATCTATACCCTTCTATAAAAACTCTTAGTTATTACTCACAGCCTAATTAAAAAAAAAAAACTTTTTCCTTATGCTCAATTTATATAACAATTTTTTTGGATATACAGACTTCACAGCCTAATATGCTTTCAAAACAGAAAAATAGGGTGATTTTTCACGAAAATAGGTGAATAATAGGGGAATAAATTCTTGAAAACAAAATTATTCCAGGTCGGGGAGAGGGGGGTATGGTGCCGCTCTTTAAGTTTAAATGCCCTTTAATTATAGTTGAAATAGAGATTTTAATGTGTATGTTTTTTAAGGTGTAGCTTACATGGTCAGAGAACATATACTTTTACTAGAAACCGCTTTTTAATTGCGTCGTTATTTCACATTTAATTAATTGATGGATGTTGCATTTCAGCCAGCGTACTCCATACCCTGGGGTACGGTGACCGTCAAATTACTGATGTTTATTTAAGCAATGTAAATATTATAAAATAAAAATGATATAATATAATGATTCTGGAAAGTGTAATGTAACAAAGGAAAATTACTCCAGACATTTTCAACTCTAACTCAATGTTTTCTTAATAATCAAAATAAAGTATGTAGCAAGAGCGTCATGCCCCATATGTGACGGCGCAAGATTTAATTAATTTGAATATATTTCATAATTAATATATATATATATATATATATTCATACATATATAATAAATAATAATTTAATATTTCATATATTTACCGATAACTACTCTTTTGTAGCGTTTTTTAAAATACAAATTGCATCAAATCACTATTTTGTCAAACAGAGAAAGCTATTTTATTTTTAAAAAACTAATATGAAAATCAAAAAACACGGTCGTGATTTGTAATTGTCACCATGCCCCGAACCAGCACCGTACTTCACTCATTCTTAACATATAATTCGATTTAAAACGAATGTTCAACAAAATAGTTAATTTTCCAACAAAAAAGATGCATTTTTAACTGAAATCTTTAACCAATAAAGAGAATTTTTATTGCAACGGTTCTACTTCCATCCAAAAATAGTTGGATTTTTAACCAGAAAGATGAATTTTCAACTAAAGAGATTAACTTTCTACAAAAAAGACGCCTTTTAAACCAAATTCATGAATTCTCAACCAAATAGTTGAATTTTCAAGCAAAGAAGATCATTTTTCAACGAAAAATAGAATAAGTAAATTTGTAGTTCACAAAATGCCTTTGGAAAAAGAAAACAAATTCTCTAAAAAGAGTTAAATTTTCTACCCAAAAACCTGATTTTTCAACCAAATAGTTGAATTTCCAACCAAATACATGAATCCTCAACCAAAACAATTAATTTTCATTAAAATAGATATTCAACGAAGTATAGTTTAATTTTTGACCAAGTAGATTAATTTTCTGCAAAAAAGACCAATTTGTTAACAAAATATTTGAATTTTTAACTAAAACAGATCAATTTTAATAAAAAATGGAATAGTTCACCAAAGTAGATGAATTTCCAAATAAAAAATGATACATTTTTAACAGAAAGTGCAATAGTTGATATTTCGACCAAAAAATATTCAAATTCTAAATTTAAAAAACAGTTAAATTTAACAAAAAAAGACGAATTTTCATTAAAAGAGCTGATTTTCAACCACAAAAATGAGTTTGCAACGGAGAAAATTTATTTTCTGCCAAAAAAAAAGATATTTTAACAAAATACATAAATTTCATTTTTAACCAAAAAAATAAGTTTGCAGCTAAGAAAATTAATTTTCTGACAAAAAGACGATATTTTAACAAAACACATGAATTTAATTTTCAACCAAAGAAATGAGTTTGCAACTAACAAAATTTATTTTCTGCCAAAAAGACGATATTTTAACAAAATACATGAATTTAATTTTCGACCAAATAGTTGAACATCCAATTAAAAAGATAAATATTTAACAAAAAAAATAAGAATTCTCAACAACATAGTTACATTTCTTAATCAAACAGATTAATCTTGACAAAAAAATTATTTTTTAGCAAAAAGGATGAATTAAAGATATTTTTATTTTGAATAAAAACAGTTAAATGCAACCAAAAAAAAGGAATGATCAAACAAATATTTCAATTTTTAACCTAACAGATGAACCTTCAACCAAAAGAATAAAGTTTTATTAAAATAGTTAGACCTTCAATCAAGTAAAGTTTTATTTTTAACCAAGAATATTCATTTTTTATAAAAAAGATGAATTTCTACACAAATAGTGGAATTTGCAACTAAAAACGATCAGTTTTTAATCAAAAATATATAAGTTGAATTTTCAATCAAAATGATTACTTTTCGGCCAAAGAAAAACGAATTTTCACGAAAATAGTTGAATATTCAACAAAAAAAGTTGAATTTTAACGAAAAATGTAGTAGTTGACATTCTAACCAAAAAATATTTTAACTCCAAGGAAAAAATAGTTGAATTGTCAAAGAAGCAGATGATTTTTTAACAAAGAATATTGATTTTCTACTCATAGAGACAAATTTCCACAAAAACATGAATTTTCAACCAAATAATCAAATTTTTAACTGAAAAATATCAATATTCAATCGAACATGAAATACTTTAATTTTCAAGTAGAACAATTACTTTTCAATCAAAGAAAACTTAATTTTTATTAAAATAGTTGACTTTCAAACCAAAAAATATGTATGCAAAAAATGTAATAGTTATATATTTCAACTAAAAAAATTCTAATTGTAAATAAAAGATAGTTGAATTGAACCAAAAAGACAAAGTTTTACCAAAATACATACATTTTTAACATTTTTACATTTTTTTAGTTGAATTTTCAATTAAAAAAAGACAAACTTTAGAGCGAATATATAATACTTTAATTTTGAAATAAAACAATTACTTTTCTATAAAAAAAAAACAAATTTTTATTAAAATAGTTGACTTTTTAACCGAAAAAGATGTATTCTAAGAACAAAATGTAAGAGTTGACATTTTAACTGAAAAAAATTATAATTTGAAGTAAAAGACAGTGGAATTTTACTGAAAAGACGAATTTTCAACAAAATACATAAATTTTCAACCAAAAAATTGAATTCTCAACTAAAAGAGATTAATATCCAGTCATAAAAATGTAATAATATAATTTGCAGTTTAAAAAATTAATTTTCAACCCAAAAGATGAATCTTCAAACAAAATAAAAAAGACTTTTAAGCAAAGTAGTTCAATATTTAACCAAGTAGTTAAATTTTCAACCAAAAAGGATGAATTTTCTACCCAAAATTGAATAGTTAAACTTTTAATTGAACCGATTACTTTTCAACCAAAAAAAACGAATTTTCAAAAAAAATTGTTAAATTTTCAATAAAATAAGGTAATTATCATCGAAAAATGTGATAGTTGATATTCCAACTACAAGTATTTAAATTATAAATATAGAATAGTTGAATTTTCAGCTAAAAAAGATCAATTTTTAATCAAAATTAGAGTAACTTAAATTCTTAGTACAACGATTATTTTTTAATCACAATTGGAATAGCTTAATTTTCAAGTAAAACTATTAATTTTCTACCAAATAAAAACAAATTTTTACCAAGATAGTTAAATTTTTAATAATATTCAATGAAAAAAGATGAATATTCAACCAAAAATAGAATAATTTAATATTCAATTTAAAAAAATAATTTTTAACAAAAAAGGCCTTCTAAACAAAATAGTTAAATTTTCAACCATAGAGATGAATCTTCAACAGAAAAATTTTATTTTAAACCAAATAGTTGAACTTTCAACAAAATATTTAAATTTCAACATACAAAGATGAATTTTCAACTGATTGGTCGAATATTGACACAAAAATGATTAAACTTCAACCAAAAACAGTTGCATTTTCAACCAAAAAGTTCAATTTCAAACTAAAAGAATTGAATCTTTTAGAAGACAATTGAATTTGCAAAAACAAAGTTTCGGGACGACTAGCCAAGCTAATGAAAAATATTGGACTAGTCATCCCGAATTTCGGGACGAGACACTTCGATCAATTTAAGAAAAAAATAAATTTTTCTTAAAAAAAAAGAATTTTTAACCCAAAAGCACAAATTTTCTATAAGAGAAGAAAAAAGGCAAAATAATTAAATTTTCAACGGAACTGTAGAATTTTTAACCAAAACAGATCAATTATTTACTAATAACATATAATAGTAAACTATTCAACCAAATAGAATTAAGCCTCAAAAAAAAATAGTTGGATTTTCTCATTTGGTCTCATTTTTTCACTTAAGTCTTATTTCCTTATAAATTTAGATCGCACTTATAATCAATGTTTTGTGGTTGTTCCAGCATAACAAGAGATTAAAGGTAAAATGCAAGGCCTTCATTGAAAATTCCTCTAAAGGCAAAATTTTCCCAAAGACGTGTAAATAAATGGTCAATTATGACCTCAAGTTTCCTACTTGAGTTTTAGGTGGGCACTTTAAGCTTCGCATTAAATATAAAACGAACACAGAACAATAGCTTTCTGTATATAATATGTACTATATAATCCAAACTTTCAAACAAACCTTGCTTTAAGACCCAGAATATTTCAAAGCAAACAAAATTAATTTTGGAATCTACATAAAATTTTAAATTTTTTGTTTCAGAAATTATAAGCACGATGATATCCAAACGCTCCATGGGGATTCTTGTATTCTCCATTGCAGTCATCACCATGGCTGCTGCAACTGAAACATATCCGGATTATGCTGGTAAGTTTATTATTTTTTGAAAAATCTGTCAAAGTGATTTAAAATATAAATTTCAAAATATTAAACCGAATAACATTTATAAATATTCTCTAAACATTTTTAAATTAGAAAAATAGCGCAGCACGCTTTATTACATGTTTCTTATTTTGATTGCCTAATTATGAAATTAAATTATATGCCTAAATTTAAGGCACTATAAAATATAATTAATAATGATAAATTGAAATAAGTACATCGGCTTTCATCAGTTTTCAGTAACCTGTGACTTTAATTTAAATATATAATTTTATCTCAGCAGGAATTAAGAGTAAAGAAAAAAATTAATAAGTTAATCTAGGATTTTAGATCGCAATAAGATGTGATCTATTTCTAAGATGTTTACAATTGAAAATTCGCTAAATTGTTTAGTTTTTATTGTTTATAGTTTAGTCTCATAAAGTGTTGAACATCTTTTTGAAATCTTAAAGATTTCTAATTGAAGATCCTTCAATTTTTAATCTGTATAAATGAAAATGATATAGTTTTCGATGTTTTTTTTAATATTTTAATTTTAAACATTTACAATTTAAAATTCTTCAGTTTTGAAAATGTATCAATAAAAATTTCTAAGCTGTCACGATATTGAAGATCAGTAGTCAAG
>JAUELO010000031.1:3771876-3783844 GCA_032357855.1 Amphibolips quercusostensackenii | reverse complement strand
TATAACGTTAAAGTGTAAGAATGACAATAAAAGATTGTAATAACGTTACAGAGACTTCAATATCGGTATACTTAGATTAGTATTTTGATTATTTCTCTTCATTCTGTAGAATATATATTTATTTATTTGATTTAATAAAATGGTTTTTTGTTACAAACAAAATTTTTCTTTCATTAAAAAGAATTTTCTTCATTTTGAATTTATTTTTAGTTAAATAAAAAATATATGTTAAAGAAACGGTTTCTTTACTTTAAATCAAATATTTTTCTGTGTAATTCTGGAATTGTGTCTATTTCTGATGTTTTCCATTATCGACACTGTTCCGTTTTGAAGATATTTACAAGAGAAAATTCGTCAACTTGTTTAATTTTGAATATTATGGTTTAAAATTATGCAATTTTTAAAATCTTTTAGAAGCAGATCTATCTTGAGAATTTGCAAATAAAGATTCTTTTATTCTCAATTTTGTATGATAAGAGAGATATAATTTTAAATGAAATTGTTTGATAGTTTAATTTTGAAGATTTACAATTGAAAGCTTTTCTACTTTAAAGATGTACACATCAAAATATTTGAATTTGGATCAATGTAAAAAATCCAAAATTTAGACTTTTTAATTATATTTCTTTCAGACTAAAGAGATTTCACATGTAAATCAATAAAAATACAGAAATTTTTATTTTAAAACTTAAAATTTGCATCATTTTTAATTCTCAATTTTCAAAATTAAAAACTTTTCCATCGTAAAGATTTACAACAATTCAAAGTTCAACAATTTTAGACACCTACAATTTAAAATTTTTGAATTCTGACAATATGTAATTAAAATCTTATTTAACTTGTTAAAGATACATAATTTTGAACCTTTTTTTTTAATAGTTCAATTGCTGCGATTTATTATTGAAAATTCTTCAATTTTAACAATTTGCAATTTAAAATTCTTTAATTTTCAACACTTACAATTGAAGATTTATTAATTTTAAATGTTTATAGTTTAAAGTTATATAATTTAACCAAGAAGTTGAAATTTCAACCAAAAAGGTCAATTTTCAACCAAGGAGATTAATTTTCTACCAAAAAAGACGAATTTTTAACCAAAAATTGAAAAGTTAAATTGGTAGTTATAAAAATGAGTTTTCAATTAAGTAGTTGAATTTAAAACCAAAAAATATGCATTTTCAAAGCAAAATGTAATCATATATATTTTAACCAAAAAAAAAAAGTAATTTTAAATCAAAAACAATTGAATTCAATCAAAAAAGACGAATTATCAACAAAGAAAGGTTTTTCAGTCAAGAGAGAGAAAAAAAATTTAACCAAATTTAAATATAAATTTAAATTTAACCAAATTGCTAAATTTATAACCAAGAAGATTAATTTTCTACCAAAAAAAAAAACTATTTTCAACAAAATAGGTGAATTTTCAATCAAATAAATGAATTTTCACTTTAAAAAATTAATTTTCAACAAAAAAAAACAAAGTTTCAATGAAACAGTTAAATCTAGTAATATAACGCTAATTCTACAAACAATGAATATTGTTATTTAATTTTATTTTATTACAATTAAAAACAAATTTAAGATAAGGATTTATGAATCTTCAACCAAAAAAAGTTTTGTTTATCAAAAAAGATTAATTTTCTACCAAAAAAGACGAACTTTCAACGAAATACATGAATTTTCAACTAAAAAAGATAAATTTTCAAACAAAAATTTAATATTTAAATTTCCAGTCATAAAAATAAGTTTTCAACCAGAGACGAACTTTCAAATAAAATGATGGAATATTCAACTATGATGAAATATTCAACTAGATTAGTTAAATTTTAAGTTAGAAAAGTTAATTTTAAACCCAAAATAAAAACGAATTTTTAACAAAATAGTTCAGTTTTCAATCAAAGAGAGAAATATTCAATTAAAATTATGAATCTTTAACTAAAAAGATGCATTTTCAACGAAAATTGTAATGATTGATATTTAAACCAAAAAATATTTTTATTTTAATTAAAAAACAGTTGAATTCAATCAAAAAAGACAACTTTTCAAATAAGACAGATTTTTCAGTCACGAGAAAAAAAAAATTTAACCAAACTGTTAAATTTTTAACCAAGAAGGTCAATTTTCTACAACAACAACAACAAAACGAATTTTCAACAAAATACACGAGTTTTTAACCAAATAGTGGAATTTTCAGTTAAGAAAATTAATTTTTCACAAAAAAAACATATTTAACAAAACAGTTGCATTTTCAACCATAAAGATGAATTTTCAATTAAAATGATGAATCTTCAACCAAAAAAATGAATTTTTAACAAAAGAGTTTATATTTTAACCAAGCAGTTGAGATTTCAGCCAAAAAGATGAATTTTCAACCAAGAAGATTAATTTTCTACGAAAAAGACGAATTCTTAACTAAAAAATATACATTTTCAACAAAAAATTTAAAAGTTAAATTTTAAATTATAAAAATAATTTTTCAACCAAGTAGTTGAATTTTAAACCAAAAAAGATGCATTCTCAAAGGAAAATGTGATCATATATATTTTAACCAAAAAATATTTAAATTTTAAATAAAAAACAGTTGACTCCAATCAGAAAAGATGAATTTTCAAACTAAGAAAGATTTTTCAATCAAGAATGCAAAAAAAATCAACCAAATGTTAAATTTTTAACCAAAAAGATTAATTTTCTACCAAAAAGAACGATTTTTCAACAAAATACGTAAATTTTCAATCAAATAGTTGAATTTTCAGTAAAAAAAATTAATTTCCAACCAAAAAAATGAATTTTTAAGAAAAAAATTAAATCTAGTAACACAAAGCGACTTCTACAAACAGAAAATATTGCTATTTAATTTTATGATATTAAAATTAAAAAAAAATTTAAATAAGAATTTATGGATCTTCAACCAAAAAATAAATTATTACCAGAGTTTATATTTTAACCAGAGTTTAAATTTTAACCAGAAACGAATTTTCAACTAAAATGACAGAATATATAACTAGATTAGTGAAATTTTGAGTTAATAAAGTTAATTTTCAACCCAACAGAAAAGAATTTTCAACAAAATAGTTGAGCTTTCAACCAAAGAGAGAAATATTCAATTAAACCGACGAATCTTCAACAAAAATAAGAGCTTTTAACAAAAGAGTTTAACTTTCAACCAAAAAGATGCATTCTCAACGAAAAATGTAATAATTGATATTTCAACCAAAAATTTTCTTATTTTGAAACAAAAACAATTGAATTAAATCAAAAAGAAGAACTTTCTAATGAGAAAGATTTTTCATCAAAGAGAGAAAAAAATTCAACTGAACTGATGAATTTTAAACCAAGCAAATTAATTTCTACCAAAAAGGACGAATTTTCAACAACATACATAAATTTTTAACCAAATACTTGAATTTTCAGTTTAAAAAATAATTTTTCACAAAAAAAAAAACATTTTCAACAAAACAGTGTCATTTTCAAACAAATAGATGAATTTTCCCTTAAAATCATGAATCTTAAAAAAAATTAATTTTTAAGAAAAGAGTTCAAATTTTAACCAAGTAGTTGAAATTTCAACCAAAAAGATCAATTTTAAACCAATAAAACTAATTTTCTACCAAAAAAGATGAAGTTTCAACAAAATATATGAATAGTCCTCCAAATACATAAATTTGAATGAACAATGAATTTTTAATAAGAACTGTTCAATTGTCAGTTATAAAAGTAAGTTTTCAAACAAAAAGGTGCATTTTTAATTTAAATGATGGAATATTGAACTGAATTTGTTAATTTTAAGTTGAAAAAATTAATGTTTAATAAAAAATGTAATAATTGATATTTAAACCAAAAAAGATTTTAGTTTTAAATAAAAAACAGATAAATTCAATAAAAAAGACAAATTTCCAACCAAGAAAATTTTTCCAGTCAAGAGAGAAGAAAAATTTAATCTAAACTGTTGAATTTTTAACCAAGAAGATTAACTTTCTATCAAAAAGGACGGAGTTGAAACAAAATACATGAATTTTTACTCAAATAGTTGAAGTTTCAGTTAAAAAAATTAATTTACCCCCAAAAAAACGTATTTTCAGCAAAACAATTATATCCAGTAATATAAAGCTACTTTTACAAACGAAAAAAAAATGGTATGTAATTTTTTATAATTACAATTAAAAACAAATTCAAGCAAGCTTTTGAAAACATTTCTTGACTTTAAAAAAAATTCCTTGACATTTCCAGGTTTTTCAAGGTACCTAAAAACTCCCTAAAAATTCCAGGTTTTCCAGGTAAGTAGACACTCTATTATATGTATATCTTGTTTATATTTAAAAAAATTTATCTAGTTTTTAACATACTTACGACAAATGGAATTCATAAGAAATGTTTTCAAAAGTCGAGAAAGTAAATTATTATTTAAAAATAACTTACAATTTAAATATAAATAGCTAATTTTGTTGTTCTCTTTGAGTAAAAATCGTTCAAATGATTTAGAACGTGTTGTACAAATTTTTTGGATCTTTTGCATTAATACCTAACCTTAAATATAATTTAAATATTTTTATAAATTAAGTGTATAATTATAAAAATAATACTCACTGTTCTGAAGACGTCGGATTCTGAATTTCAGTCGAATACTTGGTTGTTAATTCTTGATATATCACCCTATTATTATTATTAAAATACTTTAAAGATTTATCGCAAGTCGGCACGATATAACCTCTATTGTAAGATGCGTGTGAAAACAGGATATTCGTTTTAAATTTTCGCCTCACACTCGCTGCCGTGAAATTTGACGAGATTCTGTTACAATTTGCAATCCTTGTCACTGAGCTTAGCATTATAAACTTTATTTTATTTTAATATTGATCAAACAAAACTTGCGTGATAGATTCAGGGATGTCAATAAACATAAAAGTATGCTTCTGCGCAACTATCGACAGGCAACATGTGGACAGCATCCAATCACATCCGCTTATCTTGGCGGCAATCTTTGAAATAAAAAGACTCGAAATTTCAAATTTTCAATTCAGTATATGCTTGAATTAAAAAAGTGATGTCGGAAATAGATGTATTTGTTATAAAGGAAGACACTTGAAAGTTTTTCAAGTTAGAAAAATAACATAATCGTTTAGATATAAAATTAAAAATGTTTAAGATTGTAAATGAAATTTGAGAACCATTATTGAAATGGTACAATATCTAAAAAATATAATTTTTTTATTAAACATAGCTAATTTTAAGATTTCCCTAATGTCATAAAAATACAATAATTTTTTGTCAATAATCATATTTTACGAAAACAAATTTCAAATCAACTAATAAAGATTATGTTGTTTATTTCTGATTCTTTGAAAAAATATTGGCCCCGAAAATCTATAAAAAACTTTTAAAAAATTTCATTCAATTCCTTTAGGGTTTTATTTTTTTAACGAAATTCACAGTTTTCTACTTACCCAACTACTTTTCGTTGAAAATTCATTATTTTTATTTGAAAAAAGTATTATTAAATTTTCAGTTGTGCATTCATGTTATTAATTGAAAATTTAATTTTTTGTTAAAAATTCAACAAATTTATTAGAGAGTCATAAT
This sequence comes from Amphibolips quercusostensackenii, assembly GCA_032357855.1. NCBI lineage: Eukaryota > Metazoa > Arthropoda > Insecta > Hymenoptera > Cynipidae > Amphibolips > Amphibolips quercusostensackenii. The sequence continues at coordinate 3,778,267 of JAUELO010000031.1, read as the reverse complement.
TTTTCATTGAAAGATCAACTGTTTTGTTGAAAAAGTGTTCTTTTTGTGATGACAATTCAACTATTTTGGTAGAAAATTCATCTATTTAGTTAAAAATTAACTTTTTTGTTGAAAATTCAACTGCTTTAAGGAAATTTCGTCTTTTTTACCTAAAAATTATACAATTTGGTAGACTTAATCCTTTTTAGTTAAAAATTCAACTGTTTGGTTAAAAATAAATCTGGTTTGGATGAGCATTCTACTGTTTAGTTAAAAATTAACTTTTTTTTGTTGAAAATTCAACTGCTTTGCAGAAAATTTGATTTGTGGCCTGAAAATTCAACAATTTGGTAGAAATTTTGTAACTTTTTTGACCAGAACATTTTTTTTTAATTAGTTGATTTTGGTGCAAACTTAATATCTTTTAGTTAAAAATGCAACTGTCTGGTTGAAAATATATCTGTTTTGGTTAAAAATTCATCCATTTTGTAGAAAATTCTTCTTTTTGAATGAATTCATCTGTTTTTAATTTAAAATAAAAATATTTTTTGGTTAAAATATCAATTATTACATTTTTGGTTGAAAATTCATCTCCTTGGTTAAAAAATTTTTTTTTTTCTTTGAAAATTAGTTATTTTATTGAAAATTCATTTTTAGTTGAGCATGTAACTATTTTATTTTTTGTTGAAAATTTATCTTTTTTAATATAAATTTAAACTTCTTGGTCGAAATTTTATCTGTTAGGTGAAAAATTTACCGATTTTCTTGAAAATTAATTTTGTTGTGTAATTTTGTAATTGAACTATCCCAGGTTTTGTGGAAAATGATCTTTTTCCATAGAAATTTAATTTTCCTGATCGATAATTCATCTGTTTTGTTAAAAATGTATTTTATTTGGTTCAAAATGAATTTTTTTACTGAAAATTCAACTATTCTATTTTTGGTTAAAAAATTATTTCTTTGGCTGAATATTTAACTATTTTGTTGATAATTCGTTTTTTATGGGAATTAAAATTTTATTTTTCTGACTGAAAATTTAACTTCTATTTTTGGTTCAATTTTTTTAAATTTGTGTATTTTTTTGAAAATTCTTTTTTTCATTAAAAATTAATTTGTTTAAGTGGAAATTTAACGATTTCATTTTAATTAAAAAATTTATCTGTTTCAGGTGAAAATTCAACTATTTTGCTGAAAATTCTTTTTTTTGTAGAAACGTAATCTCATCAGTTAAAACATCATCTTTTTGGTTAAAAATTAATTTCTTTGATTGAAAATTGAAATATTTTGTTAAAAAGTCCATTTTTTTTGTTAAAAATTTATTTTTCTAACTAGAAATTAAATATTATTTTTTTTGGTTGAAAACTGATCGTTTTTAGTTGAAACTTCATGTAGTTTGTTGAAAAGTTGTATTTTTTGTAGAATTTAAATTTTTTCGATGGAAAATTCATCTGTTTGATAAAAAATTTATTTTATTAGGTTAAGAATCACAACTGTTTTGTTGAAAATTCATCATTCTTGATGAATTTAATTGTTTTTGATTTCAAATAAAAATAGTTTTTGGTTTAAAATTCATCCCTTTATTTGAAATAATTTAGTGTAACTATTTTGTTTAAAAATTAGTTTTTTTATGAATATTACTTTTTTATAAATATTACTTCTTTTTACGACAAATTTAATTATTTCACGTGAAGACTTATTATATAAGTTGAAATTTCATCTGTTTGGTTGGAAATATATCTATTTTCTTGGAAATAAACTTTTTTTAATTCTTTTTTTTTTGAAAATTTAACTATTTCAGCTAAAGAATCATTATACAAGTTGAAAATTTATCTCTTTGTTCGAAAATGTAAGTTCCTTTTTGAAAATTGTTTTTTTTTTTGTTTGTAAAAAATTAATTTTATTTGTAGAAATTACGTCCCTTTGGTTAAAAATTAACATTATTACTAAAAATTCATATTTTCAGGTAAAAATTCAACTGGCTTGTATAAAATTCGTCTTTTAAGCTTGAAAATTCAACAATTTTATTAAAACTTTTCTTATCTATTTTGACCAAAAAATCGTTTTTGGTTGAAATTCAACTTTTTTGTTACATATTTGTTTTTTTGGTTTAAAATTTAATCTGTTTTTGTTTAAAATGCATCTGTTTGGTTCTTTCTAAATTTTAATCAGTTAAAATTTTCACTAATATCAACTAGTGACTGAATTCTAGCTATTAATTTGCTGTTTCTAAAGTTAATCTTTTTTGGTTAAAAATTTAACAATTTGTTGAAAATTCGTCTTTTTCGTTTAAAAATTCATTACTTTCGGTAGAAATTTAATTTTTATTTATTAAAAGTGCAACTTTTTGGTTCTCTATAAATTTGAATCAGCAATTTTTTTTAATAATATCAATTAGTGACTGGATTGTAGCTATGAAATAGATACTTTCTAGTGATAAATCAGTAAAACTTACTAATGTATCATTAAAAATAACTGATTCAGCTTAAATTCAATTACTGATTGAAATTGGTAAAAATTTTAACTAATTAAAATCAACAGATTTGAAAATTAATCTGTTCTGGTTAAGGATTAAACTATTTAGTTAAAACTTTATCTTTTTTGGTTGAATTTAACTGTTTTTTATCAAAATCATTTTTTTTTAATATCAAATATTACATTTTTCGTTTAGAATTCACATTTTTTTATTGAAAATTTAACTATTACATTTTTTGTTACGAATGCATTTTTTTGTTTGAAAATTCAAATACTTGATCAAAAGTTGAACTTCTTTGTTAAAAATTCATTTTTTTGTGATTATTCATCATATTAGCTGAAACGTTATCTCTTTGGTGAAAAATATAATTATTGTATTTAAGGGAATTTAAGGGTTTTAAATTGAATCAGTATACACTTAACTTCCAAAATAAGAACCTCCGGTTTACAATATTCCTAGAATATCGCACTCTCAGCACTTTTAGTGCATTAGTTGCATCAGGTTACATCATGCGTCTAAATCCATCAGAAAGTGTCCATGCGTTTTTGTCTGTTTGCGTTTGGATTTCCCCGATTCAGGATCAAGGCCACTGCAAGCCATGCCCTAAACTATTCTTATATCGGGAGCTGCGTGTATTGTAAAACTTTTCAGCGTATCTAAAACTCTACTCTATGATAAAAAGTAATTTAAAAAATCGTAAATAATTTTTTTTTAATCTATGCAGAAACATTTATAATTAGATATTAGAAATACAGAGTCTAAAAATTAAAAAAACATTTAAAAAATTGAATTAAAAAAAATTTATATCTTGTAATTATGTTCTCGTTTTAATTACGCCCCTGTATGCATATCTACATATATAAAAGAGATGTTAATTGAGATGACCAGTCCAGCTCTTTCCAGTTCCGCTCTTTGATCGTTCGGATGATCATCGACTTTTTTCTAGAAGTTTTTTCATAATTTTTTTTTCTTGAATCGATAAATGGTTATTACGAAATGCGACATATCCAGAATGACATTGCATCCAACATGTTATTATTAATTGTGTTATTTATTCAATTACAAGCTAAAGAAATTATAGCAGAATCTTGGAATACAACAGAACCCGAATTTGAAAGACTTAAACCTCTGAGACTTCGAGTTCCCGTACCTGGTAATTAAATAAATTTTTTTATTTTAATATTTCAATAGGTAACTCAAAAAACAAAAATATGTAGGAAAAAAGTATATTGCTATTTAATTAATTATTCTTACAATTTATCCTATCCAATATTTTTATTTTTAATTAATTATGTAATCATATTTCCCGGTATAATTTCTCGGAAAATCATAAAGAAATTCCAGGGAATTCCCGTTTAGTCTTCCGGAAATACACGTGTAGAAAATTATCGGCGCAGACTTACGTCAAGTTAGGGCATTGTCTAGACCGTCTAGTCTAGACGTTCTTTTCGGGCTCTAATCTGGTGCTGGCTAGCCTGTTATGCCCAAAAAAATATTTAAGTGTCTCATTCCAATATTTTTTGTACATTTACAAAAAAGCCAAGGTGTTTTAAAGTATCAAAAATAAAAAATAAACTCTAATAAATAAATTTTTTCCTCATAATCTAGTCGGCCTTTTCCGGCCATAATCGGGTGCTGGCTAGCCTATCAGGGCTAATAGTCTAACTTTTAAATGCAAATATTTTTTGCACATTTCCGAAAATAGCTAGGGCTTTGAAAGGTATAAATTATGAGCAATTTATAATAAAAACAAAGAATTTGTTTTTCATCATCTAGAAAGTCTATCCTGGCCCCAAATAGTTCCTCGATAATTTTCCACAAGGGTTCTTGCTTTCAGAAAAATTAAAGATTAAAAATTTTTTTAATTATACAATTTTGAAATATTTACAAGCTCCCAATATGAATAGAATTCTTTTATTAAAATAAATTATTTTGAAATGCTAATGTTGTATACGACTTTCAGAATTCACAAATTAGTTTTAAAATGTCTATGAATAGCTTGGTCCCAAAAGTAAGGAAAAACAATTTATATATTTATTTATATTATTATTATTTATATATTTCTAATGTTTTTTTTTATTTATATATTATATATTATTATTTATTGAACATAATTAAAAAATATTTACCTACAAGTTAAGTGATTTGGAATAATCATTTTCTTTTTTTTTTAATTTTTACGTAGTGAAGCGAGCGGTACAATGTGACGAAAGTATAACTACAGTAAGTAATGAAAGAATAGATTGTAAAAATCAAATTATTTTTGAGGAGACGTTCGACAATCTGAATGAATCGATTTGGACTCGAGAAATAAAAATCCCACAGGAACCAGTGAGTTTAATAAATTTTTTTTGAGTTATTATTTCTATTTGCAAAAAAATTTTTGCGATATTTGCAGCTAGGATTTTATTAATTATTCATAATAAAATAATATTAATTATTAATTAATTATTAATTAATATCAATCATTCATAATAAAATTATATTATTATAAAATAAAATATTCATCACATATTTATTTTAATTAAAGGATTTCGAATTTTGCGTTTATCGCAATGACGGAAATGACGACGGAATTGTAAAAGTAGATGAAAATACTTTACGGATTACTCCACGAATCCTGGACGAAGTTTATGGAGATAATTCTGTCTATATTGGAAAAATGGTTCTTGCTAAGTAAGAAACTTTTAATAAAAATAACTTAAATGAAAATTATTTTATTAGGGTGGTCTGAAAGTGTATTGGAAATTTTAAAGTATTTTCCATACGAGAAAAAAACGTTTTTGTAAATTGTATTCAAAATCGTCAATATTAGGTAAATCGAGTTTAAAATTCAACATTTCTGTTCACAGTTTATGGAGCCCTAAAAACCCCCATAAGTGAAAAATTGAGTTTTGCGAGTTCCTGCCGCTAATGATCATTTTCTTGCGGTTTTTTGAAATAAAAATTGTTTCTAATACATAAAATACTACTCTGATGTTTTCATAAATTATTTAAATAATTTATTATTGTTTTTAGCAATTTTCTCTAAGAATAAATAGAAAGTCGCGGTTTTCCTGAATTTTTCAACTAATTTTCAACTTGTCAGTTACATCGGGGCAATAGTCAAGTAAATTTAACAGAAATAATTGTTTAAGCAATGTATTACTATTCATAATAATATTCTCTAATAATAATGCTAAAAAGTTGCAGTTTTTTCTAAAATTTTCCACTTTTTATCTAATTTTTAAATGAATTAAGATAATAATTATTTCAAGGTAACAAAAATAATTGTTTAAACAGTTCATTATTGTTTTTAATAATATTCTTCTGAAATAATGCTAGAAAGTTACGGTTTTTTCTGGCATATTTTACTTTTTGTCCACTTTTCACTTAGAGTAATGTAATAATAAATTCAAATTAACAAACATAATTGTTTATACAATCTATTATTATTTTATGTAATATTTTCCGTGAATAATACTACCAAGTTGCGGTTTTCTTTTGAAATTTTCCATTTTTTGTCAACTTTTCATTCAGATTGAGGTAATAATAAAGTCAAGTTAAAAAGCGTAATTGTTTAAACAATTTATTATTATGTAAAACTATCTTGTCTAATATAATTTCTAGACAATTGTGGGTTTCTAAAATTTTTAACATTGCTTTGGCTTTCTAGTTATGAACAAATAATAAATCAACAATAAAGAGAATCATTTTTTAACAATCTCTTTCTGTTTTGTAGATAGATTTTTCTAAAATAAAACAGATATTTGAAATATTTCTTAAATTTACTATATGGTTAATATTAAATATAACGAAGTGTCTCGTTGTCCCATACCTTTTTCAAGTTCCCCAATTTTTCGGGACGACTAGACGCAGCCTAAATATAAACTTTACTTGAAGTAGTTACTGATACCTTTTTTGTTTGAATTAATATTAATATTTACTATTTGTTCCTAA
>JAUELO010000031.1:3611450-3629560 GCA_032357855.1 Amphibolips quercusostensackenii | reverse complement strand
ACAAATAAAAAATAATTTAATTTTGAATGTCTAGTTCGAAAATTGTTTTAATATAAGACGTCAAATTGAAAAATTATCCTCGACTGTCCTACTAAAAGTTTGTCAAAATACTGGCTCACATCCCCGCCTTGTAGATTTAGTAAAATTTGAAATGGTGATTTTCTTCTATTTAAATCTGTATTTTCTCATTTATTTTTAATGCGATTACTCATCAGGTAAAAAATTTAACATTTTATATTTTTGCACTAGATTATGGGCTTAGAATAAAAATGAAAATGTGCTTACTTCTTTAATTTCTTAAGAAACTTAAAAAGTTTCAAAGTTTCTTTGTAATATGTTCCTTAACGAATCATTCTATTAATGTATTTCTTTTCCAAGGATGGGAAGTAAATAGTTCCTTGTAAATAGTTACTGTAACTAGTTACTTTTTTTGGTAGCGATAGTGGTAACGAAATTACTTTTGTAAGTAACGAATTGGTAACTAGTTACATTTTTTTCCAGTAACAGTAACTATAAAAACAGTTATTTTTTCAGTTACTTTTGAAATGTAGTTCACAAGTCTTTTTTACGATAAAAAATCAATTTTATTGCTTTTCCAGATATTTTTTTAATTTTCCCGATTCAAATTACAAAGGCAGATGCCATAGAAATGTATAGCCTAATATAGAAAAATTAAAAATTTTTTCTCGCCCTGTGATTCAAAATTTTCCGAAATCTATAAAAACACTCAGGAAGAAATAAAAAAAATAATTTCAGAGTTAAATATTAATTTCTCTCTGGTTGCTAATGGATTTTTTTCAAAGCGTAAATTTAACTATTTCAGTTATTTTACTTATTATTTTAGTCAAAAATTCATATTTTTTTATTAACAATTGTATTATGTAGTTGAAAATTTAATCATTTTGTTCAAAATTAAACGCTTTCAGGTTGGCGACTTAACCGGAAAACCGTGAAATGCCTGGGAAATTAATTTTAAAAACTGAAAATTTACTTCTGATCACAGTAAAATTCAAGTTTTAATTATTTAAATAATTTTGGTAAGTTTAGAAAAGTGATTTTTACTTTATCTACAGTCGTAGGGCATATAAGTGTGTTTATTAGGTTACTAATTCATTTATTTATTTAAAAATTCAACTACTTGGTTGAAAGTTAAACTCATTTATTAAAAATTAATTTTTTTATTGAAAATTCGTCATTTCAATTGAAGATTCATTATTTTAATTAAAAATTCATATCTGGTTGAAAATGGTACTAATACTTTGTTAAAATCAATTTTTTTATCTAAAAATTTAACTATTCTATTTTTGGATAAAAATTTATTTGCCCCCTCTTTTTTCAATTGATTTTTTTGGTCTCTAATGAGCTAAAAGGTGAGGTAGTTTGGAAATCTGTTTTTTTATTGTAAATCTTTTTTATGCTTTTTCAGTGTAACATATTTTTTCATAAGAAAATAGATTTCTATTCGTTCATAAATTAAACATTTATCTTTTTTTTTAAATGAAATTTCTTCTATTTCGCTGAGAATTAACATTTTTTACATAAAAATTCAACTATTTCTTTTAAAATTTATGTACTTTGTGGAAAATTCGTTTTTTTGCAGGTAAATAATCTTTGTGGTGGAAAATCCCTTTTTTTAATAAAATTTTCACTTATCCCTGTTGAAGATTCATCATTTTAGTTGAAAATGCATCAGTTTGGTCGAAAATTAATTTTTTCAACTGAAAATTCAAGTCTCCCATTTTTATTTCAAATTGATATATTCCTAGTTCAAAACTTCACCATTTAAATGAAAATTAGTCTTTTTCAATAAAAAATTCACCTATATTGTTGAAAATACGCGTATTTTGTGAAAAAATTGATTTTTTATATAAAATAATCTTTTTTTTTTGAAAGTTAACCTTCTTGTCTAAAAATTCTTCTTATCGGTTGAAAATTTAAGTATTCCAGTTAAATATTGACCATTTTAGTTCAAAATTCATCTTTTAGGTTGGAAATAAAATTACTTGCTTTAAAGTTAAACTCTTCTGTTAAAAATTATTTTAACTTTTTTTTGAAAATTGATCTTTGTGGTTTTAAATTCAACTATTCTAGTCAAAGATTTACAATTTTAGTTGAAATTTAATCACTTTGTTTGAAAATGTAAGTATTTTTTCTGAGTTAGTTTTTTTTGTTGAATGTAATTTTTTAACTGAAAATTTAACTTACTCCTTTCGAATATTGAAAGTCATCTTTTTCTTTGAAAGTTAATCTTCTTGTCTAAAAATTCTTATTGTCGGTTTACAATTCAAGTTTTCCTGTTAAATATGTATGTATGATTTTAGTTAAAAATTCATTTTCTATGTTAAAAATAAAATTACTTGGTTAAAAGTTAAACATTTCTTCGATTGAAAAATGAGCTATTTGATTAAAAAATTGTTTTTTCTTTGGTTGAGAATGATTTTTTTTCCAAAAATTTAACTATTTTGTTGAAAATTTGTTTCCTTTTTGGTTAAAAATAATTTTTTTTTATTTGAAAATGTAACTATTATGCCAGTTAAATATTCCACAATATTAATTAAAAACTCATTTCTTTGGTTAAACATTTATTTTTGGACTCAAAATTCAATTATTCAAGTTTTGGTTAAAAAATGATCTTTTTCAGTTGAAAATTCGTCTTTTTTGGTACAAATTAATCTTTTTGGTTAAAAATTCATCTTTTTGGTCTGAATTTCAATTATTTTATTGAAAATATTCATTATCTAAGTTGAATATTTTATAGTTTTAGTTGAAAATTCATCTGTTTGGTTGAACGTCAATGTTTTTAACTTAAAATTTAATAATTTAAGTTTTGGTTGACAATTTATATTTTTTTCAGTTTAAAATTTAACTATTATAGTTGAAGATTCATTATTTTGATTAAAAATTATGAGTTAGATTAAAAATTAATTTTATTAACTAAAAATGTAACTATTCCATTTTCGTGTGAAAGTTGATTTTTTCTTCGTTCAAACTTCAACTATTCAGTTGAAAATTTGTCTCCTTCAATTGAAACTTCAACTATTATTATATAATATATAATATATATAATAATAATAATAATTATTATATATATATATATATCATATTAATTAATTTTGTTATTGATTAACTTTTCCATTTTTGTGAAAAAACTATCTTTTTAGTGGAAAATTCAAGTATTTGTTTCAAAATTCCGTTATTTTGAAATTTTTCGCTCTGTTGTGTTAAAGGATGTTTACAGTGAACGTGATAAATTAAAATAAATGTTTGAGTTTTGCGTCAAATATGAATATCTTACTTTTAATTGACCGGGAAAATTGAAGAACTTGACCGGGAAATGACCGGGAATTGGGAATCCTCCGCTGAATCGCCACACTGACTATTGAAAGAAAATCATTTCGTATGGTTAAAAATTCAACTGTTTTGTTGGAAATTCTTTTTTTGGTTAAATTAAACTGTTTTTGATTTAAAATTAATTTTTTTTTGGTTAAAATATATGAACTATTACACTTTTAGTTGAGGGTTCATCTTTTTCGATGAAAATTAATTTTTTAAATTAAAAATTAGTTTTTTGGATCGAACATTTATTTATTAAATTGAAAATTTAGCTATTTAATTTTTGGTTAAAATTAATCGTTTTTAGTTAAAAATTTATCTTTTTGGATATTTCATAATTTGGTTGAAAATCACCTTTTTTGTTGAAAATTCGCCTTTTTGGCTTGAAACTTCAACAATCTGGTTGAATTTAACTCTTTTTTATTAAAAATAAAATGTTGTTTGGTTTGAAATATCAAATATTCCATTTTTTGTAAAGAAGTCATTTTTTTCGTTCAAAATTATTTTTTTAATTGAAAAAAATTAATTTATTTTGTTAAAAATTCGTCTTTTTTGGTAAAAAATTATCTTCTTATTGGTATAAAATTCATCTCTTTGGTTTCAAATTTACCTATTTTGTTGCAAATTCGTCTTTTTGGGTTGAGTTTAACTGTATCGGATTCAAAATGAAAACTTTTTTGGGTGAGATTTCAACTATTACCTTTTTTTATTAAGAATTCATCATTTTTGTTGAATGTTGAATGTTCTTTTTTTTTTGTTGAAGATTCATCATTGTAGTCGAAAATTCATCTCTTTCGTTGAAAAATTAACTATTTTGTTAAACTTTTTTTGGTTAAACATTTATTTTTTTAAATAAAATTTAACCATTTCATTTTTGGTTTAAAATTGATATTGTTTAGTCAACCATTCAACTATTTGGTTAGATATTTCTCTTTTTTATTCGAAAATTCATTTATTTTGTTGGAAATTTAACGTCTACGAAAAAACTGTCTGTTGGTCTTGGAATGCTGTAAATCTTCTAGAAGTGGAAGTCGTAATTAGGTAAATCTAAAAAAAAAACATTGTCAGAAAGAAATAATTAATTTTCAAAGACAAAGAGATTTATAGTACCAAAATAGTAAAGCTGAAATTTTTCTTCCACACTGAAATTCAAAATTTTCTAAAACATTCCTTGTTTTAGAAATGTTATGTGGGTCATGACTAACCTACGACTTTCATTAAGAAGTGTAACAACTATCATTTGAAAGTTATGAATAAAGTTTTGTAAAAATTAAATTTGGATATATATTTCTAAACTAAAAAAGTAACTGTGAAAGTAACGATAGGTCCTTTTTTTTGGGAAATGCAACTAAGAAAAAGATCCATTTTGAATCGGTAATGATAACGATAACTAGTTACTTTTTTCATGATGTAACGGTAACTATAACTAGTTCCTTTTAATAAGTAACTTGCCCATCACTGCTCTTTTCCTTATTTTCAGTAAACTCGAAAGTCTTCCACAAAATAGCAATGGAGTCTGCAACACCCGAAAGTGAAATTATCGAGGAGTACATCATAGAATATCGCGAAACAACCGAAGGGCAAGGAAAAAGCCCGAAAAGCAACGGAGACAATCCTCCTAGAGAATCTAGTGCAGAAACAATTGCAACTTCAGAAATGGAAAAAATACCTCAGATTTACACCTGTTACGTCAAAGAAGAACCCAGAACAGTTGAAGAAGATGTTCCAAGTACTTCTCATGATGTTCCTGCCAGTAGAATTACACACGAATCAATTACTCCAGAGCCCGAATCATATATTCCTGAAACTATTGTACCAGAAATTATTTCTTCAGAGACAAATATTACTTTAGAACCTCGAAAAAGAGGCAGACCAAAGAAAAAACCAATATCTGTTTTAACACCAATGGAAATTTCAAATAATCACGATGCGAGAAGTGGTGGAGAAACTTTGGAGTCTATGAGTGAACATTTGTACGCTGGTTTTCTTGGGAGAACGAGAAGAACAACTCGGCAGAATATGGAAGAAACGGATGGAAAGGGATTAAGTGAAGGGAGCGAATCGGAAGATGATGATGATTATTCTGTGAGAAGAGGAAGGCCGGTTGGTAGTGTAAAAAATAGGGGCAGAGGAAGAGGAAGGTCACGGACTAGAGGAACGGGATCAGGGAGAGGAAGAGGAAGAAGAAGCAAAGGTAGAAAAGAAGTTGATGATAGTTTGATTGGTGTAGATATTGAAGAAGAACATGAAATGGAAGAGGAGACAGATAATTTTGCAGGGGCTGAACCTTCTGCTAATTTCACCCCTAAAGCCGTGAGTTTCAATATTTATAATTTTATTTTTTATTCGAAACTATATTTTTTACCCTTTCTTTAGTCAAAGATTAGATAATCATGTAATTTATTTGTTTTTAAATATAATTCTGTATTAAAATTAGTGTTCCAACGTCCGATGCGGAAAATGCCAAGAAGAATTTCCAAGGAGGGAATGGAGTAGACACAATTTGTTGAGACACAATGATACCGCATGGCGTGAGGGTCAATCGCCTGTAGTAAGTATTCCAGATTAAAAAACAGCGTGTTTACCTGTCCGGGAGATCGAGAAAAAGACGGGAATTTTTTTCACCGGGGAAATAACTGTGAAATGACCAGAATTTGATTCTGTATCCGGGATTTTTCATTCGATTGTACTAAAATTAATACTAAAAGTGTTTTAATATTTTATTACTCTCAATTTGTTCAATCTCGATTCGAGCCATGAAAAATGTTTTATTCGTGATAATGACGATAGTAATAAGTAATTCGCATTTATAACAAGGCATTTTGGAAAAGATATTTGTAATTCTGAATTTCAAAAGGGAATTTTCTAAAAGATTTATTATAATTCTGAATTTGCGCCGGGAATTTTTAAAAAGAATGATAATTGAGTTGGTTCAGAGTTTTCGAAAAGAATTATAATTCTAACTTGAAAGAGGAGTTTTTCTAGAAGAATTATAATTCGAACTTGCAACAGTGAATTTCTCAACAGAATTACAGTTTTCACTTGGAAGGGGAAATTTTTAAAAAGAATTATTGAATGGAACAGGAAAATTTCCGAAGTAATATTAATCATGTAATTCTGAATTGGGTCAGCGAATTTCCCAAAAAATTATAGTTCTGTCTTGAAAGAGGAGATTTTCGAGAAGAATTATAAGATTTTGACTTGGAACAATAAATTTTCCAAAAGAAGTACAATTTTGATTTGTAAAGGTAAATTTTCTGAAATAATTATACTTTTGATTTGGAAGAGAAAATTTTCGAGAAAAATGGTAATTTTGAATTTCAACTTTCCGAAGCAATATCAATGATGTAATTCTGAATTGGATTAGAGAATATTTCGAGGGGGGGGGGGGAATATTATTCAGATCTGGAACAAGGAATTTTTCAAAAGAATTAAAATTCTTATTTGGAAGAGGAAATTTTTGAGAAGAATTATAATTCTGACTTAGAACAGTGAATTTCCAAAAAGAATTACAATTTTCACTCAAAAAGGGGAATTTTAAAAAAGAATTATGAATCTATTTTGGAACTGGTAATTTTTAAGAATGGTAATTTTGAGTTTGAACTAAAAATTTTATGAAATGGTATAGTATTTAAATCTGAAATGGATGAGACAATTTTGGAAACAAATTATTATTCAGATTTGGAATGAGGAATTTCCCAAAAGAATTACAATTTAGTCTTGAAATGGTGAATTTTCTAAGAGAATTCTGATTTGGAACAGGAAATTTCTGAGAAAAATTTTTTATTTGACTTGAAACGGGGAATTTTCTAAAAGAATTATGACTTTGATTTGGAACAGGGAGTTTTGAAAAAAAAATTGTAATTTTGATTCGGAGCGGGAATTTGATAAAAGAATTATAATTTTGCTTTGATAGATAAAAGTATTTAATTCTAAATTGATCAGAGAATTCCCGAAAAAAATTACAATTTATATTTGAAATAAGGAATTTTCCAAAAGAATTACAATTTAGATTTGGAACGTGGAATTTTCGAAAAGTGTTATGATTCTGATTTGGAACAGGGAATTTCCAAGAAAAATTATAATTTTCACTTTGAATGGGGAATTTTCTGAAACAATTAAGATACTGATTTGGAACAGTGAATTTTTGAGAAAAATTATAATTTTGACTTGGAACGGGGAATTTTCTAAAAGAATTATAATATTGCTTTGGAAGACTAACTTTCCGAGAAGAATTATAATTCTGATTGGAAACATGTTATTTTCAAGAAATATCATTTTGAGTTGAAACTAGAAACTTTTCGAACCGATGTTATATGTAATTCTGAAATGGATCAGAGAATTTTTGAAAAAAAAATTATAATTTAGACCTAGAACAATACATTTTTCAAACGAATTATAATTTGAACTTGGAAGAGAAAATTTTCCAGAAAAATTACAATTTTTACTTGGAACAGTGCATTTTTTTAAAGAATTATGATCTGATGTAGAACAGGGGATTTTCGAAAAAACTATATAATTCTTACATGGAACAAGGAATTTTCAAAAAGAATTAAAATTCTGAGTTAGGAAAAGGTATACACTCTGAAAAAGTAATTTTATTAATAAGATTTGTTAAAAATTAGGAATTGTGTATTTACTTTTTAAGGATTACGATGCTGATGAAAAATTGTTAAAGAAAATATTGATGATGGCTATAAAAAAGAGGAAGGGTCAACTTTCTTGTGAACAGTGTGGAACAATAAAACGCAGTGTTGTAGGTTTTTTGTCTCATACCCGATTTTGCGGCAAAACAGAATCGGTGAGTTACTCTTAATTACTATACTTAATTATAATTAATATTCTCAGTCCTTAATTAATTCATTAATATAATTATTATGCTCTTACAAGGGGACCTTTAGGTACGCTTTTTTTTGTTTGGATTAATACTCTCCTCAATGAAAGATACGTAATAGAGGTTTTCTGAGAAAAATCAAGAAGACACAATTTTGACCCATTTTATGATTATTTATTTACATCCAATGATTATTTATTCTTTATTTTTAATAAAAACTCTGTTTATCTTATTTTTATTATCACTCTTCTATAAAATTGTGTATTTGATTAAAATTCTTTATTCTTCAATAGTTTCTAGTAGTTATATTTTTAAATTAAACGTGAAAATACACTTTCAAGATGCTTCTGATTCTTGTTAGTAAATATCTATGAAACCAGTCACTGCATCCATTGGTTTTTCATACTTATTATTGAAATTTTCATTTGAAACACTTTGTTTCTACTTTAATTTAAAAATATAAATACTATAAACTATTGAAGAATAAAGAATTTTAATAAAATGCACAATTGTCCAAACGAGTGATAATAAAAGTACGATAAACAGAGTTTTTATTGAAAATAAGGAATAAATAATCATTAAGTGGCATAATTATAATAAATGTTTTTTTTTAAATGAAATAAACAAGCATTTTGATGAATAAAAAAAAGTACGGATAGCAGGAATTGGACACACAACCTTGCGGCGGTCAGCCAAGCCCTACCAGGTAGCTACCGACGCTTCAAAATACTTTTACACCGGCTCGATGACCATCTGTTTGCAATTTTTAAAGTGCATTTTTCTCGAAAATGGGTCAAAATTGCTTCTTCTTGATTTTTCTCAGAAAACCTCTAGTACGTACCTTTCATTGAGGAGACTATCAATTCAAAGAAAAAAGCGTACCTAAAGGTCCCCTTGTTAATTCTTTGACATTTTATTATAAATGCGATTTAGAAATAGCATTATCTATTTATTTATTATTATTTTTTAAACAGGAAAGGCAAGACTTGATGGTCCAATGCCCGAGGTGCATGTCGAGTGTAAAACCGACTTCGATGTACACTCACGAACGGAACTGCCAAAGAGAAAAAGTGCCTCCAAGTCTTGAGAGATTTTACGAATCGGAAGGAAATCCAGAGCTCAACACAAGCCAAGGCAAATCCAAACGTAGAGCTGCAGAAAAGTGAGAAAACTTTCACTTCAACTTTTTTTTCCTTTCAAAACTGTACTAAATAATGGAATACAATTTTACAGGGCGGTTTCGAAAATTTCCGAATTTACAACTGCAGTTAGATCCAATATGGAAGAAGTTACGCCACATACAGTTGTAAGCTTCCTATTCTTTTATAATTACAGATAAATTATAATATAAATCCTTATAATATACTGATTTCCTTTCTTTGATTTTTCTTAGAAATACTTTATTCAGAAACCGGTTCTAGAGAGGAAAGTTAGAGGAACTTTAAGAAATGCTTTTTACAATGATTTGGACGTTTCGGGCAAAGCCGATTGTCGACAACCAGGATGCCAATTTTCCGGAACAACGCTGGAGAGTATTTGCGAACATTATGCGAAATGCAACTTCGAAGTTCAAGAAGTAGGTCTCTTTAAATAATGAAATATAATAAGCTTTATTTGTTATAAGAAAGTATTATTTTTTAGCCTTTTTTTCTAGGTATAAAATTCATATTGCCAAAGATGTCACAAAGATTTTAAATATTTCGCAAAGATTTAAAAAATATTTGAAATATTTCGCAAAGCTTTCAAAAGATTTCAGAAAGATTTTACAGATATTTTACAAAGATTTCAATGATTTCACAAAGATTTCAAAAATTTCGTAAATATTTCAGGTAGATTTCAGGTAGATTTCAAAGACTGCACAAATATTTGAATAATTTCCCAAAGATTTCGCAAAATTTTTTTAAGTTTCGCAAACATTACTGATATACTTCAAAGATTGCACAAAGATTTTAATAATTTCACAAAAATTTCACAAGGATTTTAAATACCTAGCAAAAGTTTGAACAATTTCCCAAAGATTTTACAAAACTTTCGCAAAGATTTCGGATAGATTTAAAAGATTTCATGAATACTTAAATTATTTAACAAAGATTTCCGATTGATATCAAAGAGTGCACAAAGATTTCAATGATTTCCTAAAGATTTAAAATATTCAGCAAAGATTTCGGATATATTTAAAAGAGCTCACAAAGACTTGAATGATTTCCCAAAGATTTCACAAAGATTTCAATAATTTCACAAATATCAAATAGTTTCAAAATATTTCAAATATTTCTCAAAGATATCGAAAGACTTCAGAAAGATTTCACGAAGATTTCAATGATTTCCCCAAGATTTTACAAAGATTTCAAATATTTTACAAAATTTTTAGATAGATTTCAAAGAGTGCACAAAGATTTCAATGATTTCACAAAGATTTTACAAAGATTTCAATAACTTCACAAATTTTATAAGATATTTCAAAAATATTTTAAATATTTCGCGAAGATTTCTAAAGATTTCATGAAGATTTTACAAAGATTTTAATGATTTCCCAAAGCTTTTAAAGGTTTTATAAATATTACAAATATTTCGCAATGATTCCAGATATATTTTAAAGACTGCACGAAAATTTTAATGATTTCTTAAAAATTTCATAAAGATTTTAAAGATTTCGCAAAGATTTCTGATAGATTTAAAAGATTTTACAAAGACTTCAATGATTTTAATAATTTTAAAAATATTAACAAATATTACAAATATTTCGCAAGGGTTTCACAAAGATTTTAATGATTTCCAACAAATTTCAAAGATTTCACAAAGATTTCAAATATTTCAGATAGATTTCAAAGATTACACAAAGATGTCAATGATTTCTCAAAGATTTTATAAGAATTTTAAAGATTTCGGATAGATTTAAGAGATTTCACAAAGACTTCAATGATTTCAATAATTTCACCAATATTACCAAATATTTCAAAAATATTTTTAATATTTTGAACAGATTTTCAAAGGTATCAGGAAAATTTCACAAATATTTTAATGATTTTCAAATTATTTCAAAGATTTTAAATATTTTGCAAAGCTTTCGGCTAGATTTAAAAGATTTCACAATAATTTGTAATAGATTTTAAAGATTGTGCAAAGCTTTCAATGATTTCCCAATAATTTCACAAAGATTTCAATAATTTTACAAATATTATCAAATATTTCGCAAAAATTTCCAAAGATTTCACAAATCGCGGAAAATTTGGTTCAAGTCGGGGAATTTTTTCGAGAGCGTGCTTTTATTTTTTTAATTGTAAAATAAAATTGAATAACAAAGATCCTTTATTTGTAAAAGTAGCTTTATATTGCTGTATTTAACTATTTTGATGAAAATCCTTTTTTTTTGTTTGAAATTAATTTATTTAACTGAAAAGTTAAGAATTCAATTTCTTTGTTGAAACTTGATCGTTTTAGTTGAGAATGCAACAGTTTGTTTGCAATTTTCTCTCTCTTGACTGAAAAATCTTGTTTAGTTGAAAATTCAATTCATGTTGAAAAGACGTATTTTTTTATTGAAATATCGAATACTACATTTTTTGCTCAGAATTCATCGTTGTGCAGTGAAAATTTTATTATTTCGTTTGAAGTTGAACTCTTTTGGTCAAAATTAATTTTTTTGTTGAATATTCATCATTTTAATTGAAAATTCATCTCTTTAGTTTAAAAATAAGCTATTTTGTTGAAAATTTATTTTTTACTTTGATTGAAAATTAATTTTTTTACTGAAAATTTAACTATTCCAGTTGAAACTTTTAACAATCTTGTGGAATTTGTTGTTGTTGAAAATTAATTTTTTAAACTGCAAGTTCTTCTACTTCAATATTCCATACTTTTAGTTAAAAATTAATCACTTTGGCTAAACATTAATTTTGTAACTAAAAATTTAACTATTTAATTTTATGGTTAAAAAATTATCTTTTTTCATCGAAAATTTGTATTTTTTGTGTGAAAATTAATCTTCTTGGTTGAAAATTAGTCTTTTTGGTTATTAATTTTTTAAGATAAAGATTCATTTTTTCGTTGACAATTGATCTTTTTTTGTTTAAAATAAAACTATTTGATTGAAAGTTAAACTATTTTGTCAAAAATTTATCTTTTTTGGTTAAAATTCATCTATTAGGATTAATCATTTTAGTTGAAAATTCATCACTTTTGTTCAACACTTATTTTTTCTTTATGGAAAATTAATTTTTTTAACTGGCAATTTGACCATTTCCATGTTGGTTGAAAATTGATCTTATTTAAGTTCAAAATTCAACTATTTGGTTAAGAATTCATGTATTTTGTTAAAACATCATATCTTTTTGGTAGAAAATTAATCTTTTTAGTTAAAAATTTAATGTTTTGGTTAAAAATTCATCTGCCTTGTTGAAAGCACAATATTTTCACTTGAAAAGTTGGGAATTGGAAGGTGTTTAAATTGAACTCAATATGATACTCGCATTATTTTCACCTAAAAAACACTGAATTTTAAGTATTAGAAAATAAAATAAAAATTTGTTTGAGATAGACTTTAAGGACAAATTTAGGAAGTAATTAATTATGTTTTTAGTATTATATAATTATTCAATCTATGTGCTAATATATTTAATAATTTTTTGTAATATAATTGATTAACGTGTTCTAAATTCAAGATATTAATTGAAAATGTTTCAAATCGAATAATATATAATTTAAATTTTCATAATTAGATAATTATAAATTTAAAATTGTAATATGAAACTATTTCTTAGTTATCATTTGTAAATGCAAGTCTTTAAATATAAACAGTTTTATACATATTAACGATTATAAAGACGTAACTACTTAAAATTTAACAATGTTCGACTGTGGAAGAAAACTTAAACGATTTTCAAACTGAAGCATTTCATTTTTATAATTTAAAAATTTAATCGTAATTTTAACTCATTTCCAATTATATGATTGTATGAAGAAACATAATGTATTTTATAAATTTTAAACGATTTAATTTAACGATCCTAATTTTAAAATGTTGCTATTTTTTAATTGCATGAAAATTAAAATTATTGTAGGATTTACAAATTTTCAAAAAGTAGCAAAAATCATTTCTTTTAACAGACTAAGCAGTTTAGTAAAAATTTTCAGTAGACATTAAATATATTTAAAAATGAAACCTCATGAAATTGTTCGATTAGACTAAAATTCAATAACTATGAGCATTTGAAAATGTTTAAAGGTAAATTTTTCAGTAAAAATATTGGCATCCATTAAAATATTAAAATTACGAAACTAAGAGTTTTCTCAAACATATCTTAGTAACTAGAATTAATTATTTCTTAAATCATTATATATTTAATCATTTCAATTTAATTTATATTCGTGGAATTTCAAATGATTTTAGCATATTTTAATAGATTTTTATGATTTCCAAAGATTTCAAGGTATTTCAAGGAATTTTAACGAATTTCTAGAGAACTCTAGGGAACAAATAAAATATTTCAAGGCATTTCTACAGATTTCAACTATTTTAAAGGATACAAAGGAAATAGCAAAATTTTAAAGTATTCTTAAATATTTTGAGTTATTTAAAAAAATTCGAAAGAATTTCAAGAGATTTCATTCAAAAATTGTAAAACTATACAATTTCATATGAAAAGATTATTTTTTTTCTTTTCTAAATGTCAAAATAAATGTTTAATCTTTCCCTATTTTTTTCTTCTGCGCTGTGATCCCTGTATGAATTATTTTAATTATTGAATTTAGTTATTATATTTATTATTGATTTATTATAGGTTATAAAATAATGAATTAATAATTCTATTTTTTTAATAGAATTATATCTGCCGAGTGTGCAATTTCCATTCGTTGATACACAAGGAAATTATGGATCACGTCTTGGAAAAACATTCCACGGCAGATGCTTCGGATAATTACGCTGAACCTGATCCTGATCATCAAATGAAGAGCGAAGATAGTTCGGAGCCCAGTGATCCCGAACCCGAGAACCCGGAGAATATCAGAAGGCGAATTGCCTCTAAACTTCGATTTATCCCGGAAGCCTCTGAAGATAGATTACGTGAGTTCTTATACAGAAATTTTTGTAATTAAGTATTGAAGTATGAACTTTTTATTGTTTTTTGAAAAATTTCAAGATTTGTTATCTGAGATACTCTATATTATTTAGTATCTATTATCTAAAATAATAGAAAAGATATGCAAGGACAACATTTCTGATAATTGGTGGAAATTGACATTTCAACTTCAGAATTAATATCAGGGTGTCTACTGTGCGGGAATTTAAGGAAATCCGGGAATCGTCCTGGAATGGAAAAAATCCAGGAATTGTCCTTCATTTTATTTTTTATGCGGAAAGTGCATTTCATTTGTTATAATTTATAATTTTTGTATTGTCCTTTTCAGTTACTTGAGCTACTTTTTTCTTACTTAAAATTTGAGTTTATAAAATTGATTGAAAAATTTAAAAAAAGTTTGTTTAATAAATTTTTTATTACTTCTGAGCAAATTACGCATGTCAAAACCCACTATGCATTCGTGTGTATGTTTCTATCGTAAGAAGGACCTTATATTTATAAGCGGCAAAAATGCGGAAATTGTCAGGGAATTTCTCGGGAAAAATTTAGTAGACACCCTGCTGTACTATTCCTGTTGAATATTCCATCATTTTAGTTGAAAATTCATCTCTTTGGTTGAACATTAATTTTTTTGGCCTGAAAATTTAATTATTTAATTTTTTTATTCACAATTGGTCTTTTTGGATGAAAATTCGTCTTTTTTGGTAGAAATTAATCTTCCTGGTTAAAAATTAATTTTTTTGTTCGAAAATCCAATCATTCTAGGTGAAGATTTATCATTTTCATTGAAAATCCATAACTTTGTTTGAAAATGCAACTATTTTTTCAAATATTCGCTTTTTTGTTGGAAATTAATATTATTTTTAACTGAAAATGTAATTATTCCAACTGAATATTCCATCATTTTAGTTGAAAGTTTGTCTCTTTGGTTCAAAAGTAATGTTTTCATATTATAATTTAACTATTTAATTTTTTGTTGACAATTAATTTTTTTTATTTGAAAATCCATGTATTTTGCTGAAAATTCGTCTTTTTGTAGAAATTAATTTTCGTTAAAACTTCATCTTTTTGGTTAAAAATTCAACCATTCCAGTTACAGATTTATCATTTCAGTTTAAAATGTATCTTTTTTGTTTAAAATTTAACTATTCCAGAGCGACGATTTAGCATTTTAGTTTAAATTTTATCAGTTTGGTGGAAAATTTGTTTGTTTTTTTAACTGAAAATTTAACTATTCCATTTTTATTTGAAAATTCATAAGTTTGGTGAAAAATTAATTTTTTGTAACTGAATACTTAACTATTCTATTTCTGGTTAAAATTGATATTAAAAATTTAGTTAAAAATTCAGCTATTTGATTGAAAATTTGTCTTTTTTAGTTAAAAATTCAACTATTTCGTTGAAAATTCATGTATTTTGTTGAATACCTTCTTTTTGGTAGAAAATCAATCTTTTTGCTTGAAAGTTCAACTGCTTCAGTTGAAGATTCTTCATTTTAGATGGAAATTCATATTTTTTGTTTAAAATTTAACTATTTGTTTGAAAATTTTTTTTTTAGTTGAAAATTTATTTATTTGGTCGAAAAGGGTCTTTTTGGTGGAAAATGAACCTTTTGGTTGAAAATTCAATATATGGTTGAAAATTTGTCTTTTTTTAGTTCAAAATTCAACTATCTCGTTAAAAATTTATTTATTTTCTTAAAAAATGTCTTTCTTGATAGAAAATTAATCTTTTTGGTTAAAAATTGACCTATTTCAGTTAAAGATTGATCATTTTAGTTGAAAATTCATAAATTTGGTGAAACATTAATTTTTTGAACTAAAAATTTAACTATTTGGTTGAAAATTGATCTTTCTTATTTAAAAATTAAACTATTTCGTTGACGATTCATCTACTTTGTTGAAAAATTTCATTTCTGTTAGAAAATTAATCTTTTTGATTGAAAATTCAACTATTCCAGTTAAAGATTGATCATTTGAGTAGAAAAGTAATCTTTTTTGTTTAAAATTCAACTATTGCAGTTGAAAATTTAGAAGTTTGGCTAAAAATTAATTTTTTCGACTGAAAATTCAAATATTCAATTTTTGGTTGGAAATTGATCTTTCGAAGTTCAAAATTCAACTATTTGGTTGAAAAATTGTATTTTTTGAGGAAAATTCTACTATTTCGTTGAAAATGTATTTATTTGGTTGAAAATCGTATTTTTTGGTAAAAAATTAATTTTTGTTGTTTAAAATTTAACTACTTCAGACTTCAGTTAAAAATGGATCATTTTAGTTGAAAATTAATCTTTTTTGTTTGAAATTCAACTATTCCAGTTGAAGATTCATCAGTTTAGTGAAAAATTAATTTTTTCAACTGAAAATTTAACTAATCCATTTTTGTTTGAAATTTAATCTTTTTAGTTCAAAATTCAGTTATTTGGTTGAAAATTTATTTATTTGGTAATAAATGGTCTTTTTTGGTACAAAATTATTCTTTTTGTTTGAAAATTGATCTATTTTAGTTAAAGATAGATCATTTTAGTTGAAAATTCATCAGTTTTGTGGAACATTAATTTTTTCAACTAAAAATTGATCTATTTTGTTGAAAATTGATTTTTTTTTTGGTTGAAAATT
The DNA here is from genome assembly GCA_032357855.1 of Amphibolips quercusostensackenii. Taxonomy (NCBI): domain Eukaryota; kingdom Metazoa; phylum Arthropoda; class Insecta; order Hymenoptera; family Cynipidae; genus Amphibolips; species Amphibolips quercusostensackenii. The sequence goes on along the minus strand of JAUELO010000031.1, from coordinate 3,612,695 downwards.
TAACTATTATAGTTAAGTGGAAAATAATTTTTTTCAACTGAAAATATATATGTATGTATGGTTCTATCATAAGCTGGTCCTTATATTTATAAGCGGATATATTGCGGGAATCGTCCAGGGATTTCGTGGACAAAATTTAGTAGGCACACTGTATATAACTTTTTTGTGTAATAGACAGAACTTCGCATGATTGTTTAAAAATATAAATACACGAAAAACACTAACTTGACGTAACCAAAAATTGTTTTTTTATTATATTGTTTTCGAAATTTTTTGTTAAAGATAGAAATGTTTATTAAATGTTCATGTCAAATTTTATTTTTAATTCTTGTTTTTAATACACGATCCGCTTTTTTCTTAAGTTTTTAACACTTTAAAATCTAATTTTTAATTTTTATTATTTTCCAAACGTTAAATTTTAGACTGTTGAAAATTTTGACTCATTCAAATTATAATGATTTTTGTTCAAAAATACCAATTTTCGATTAAAAACGTCAATTGCACTTAAAGTTGTTTAAAAAAATTATGAATCTCCTTTGAAATCTAATGATTTTTTAATAAAAATGTCTATTACCGATGAAAAAAAATAATTTTTTATGTAAAGCGCCAGTCTAATCTAAAATTGAAAAAAAAAAATTATGAACCCTAAAAATCTAATGATTTTTGTTAAAAATGTAAATTTCCGGTAAAAACGCTAATAAAATCGAAAAACGTTAATAATTAAAAAACTTTTCATCTTTGAAATCTAATAATTTATTATTAAAAATACCCATTTCTAGTGTAAAGCGCTAAGATAACCTAAAATTGTTGAAAATTGGGAATCTTGTTGATGATTTTTGTTTGTAAATGCTCATTCTTTTTAAAAAATACTAATTTGCAGCGAAAAGCGCTAACATATAAGATGTGTAATATTTTAAATAATTTATTAAATAATTTGAGTTTTAATTTAAACGTGAACAAGTGTTAAAAACCACAAATGTTTCTCAATTCGCGTAAGGTTTCCTATGATTTTTATTATTAAAAGGGATTATTCTTAGCTTTGATTTTCAAAATTTAATATGTAAAATAACTTCAAGTAATTAAAAGCCAATCAGGTTCTCAACAAGAATGATTGCTAGATTTTCGAGATATTTCGCTACAACATTTTTTTTAGATTCATACTCTATATTATTTAGGAGCCTACAAAGCAGAATTCTTGGACATGGAGCCGCTGCAGAATCCGAAGAAAAATGTTCCTTATACTGC
>JAUELO010000031.1:3595904-3611350 GCA_032357855.1 Amphibolips quercusostensackenii | reverse complement strand
CCGAAGAAAAATGTTCCTTATACTGCAGCGTATCGATGGACTCTTAATTTGTGAGTATTAGTAAGAAGTTTTAATTTTTTCAGGATGATTACTTAACTGGGAAATCAAAGCGATTTTTTTTTAACGAAAATTATACAAGTTTGAATAAGTTTGTTTAAAAAAATTGCTAAAATTTCAATTTGGAATCACATAGTTTTAAGCAACTTTCAAATTAATTTTAATTTGACCTTTTAATTTTAAATAATCAAAAATGGTACATATTATAGTTAAAAATCCTCAATAGTTAAATAATTTTTAATCAAAAAGATTTTTTAAAATTTTAATTCCGATCTGGAATAAGGAATTTTTTTAAAGAATTATAATTCTAACTTGGAAGAGGAAATTTTCGAGAAAAATTATAATTTTGAGTTGAAACAGGAAATTTTGCAAAACAATATCATATCAATCTGAATTGTATATGAGAATTTTCAAAAAAAAATATAATTCATATCTGGTACAGAGAATTTTCCAAAAGAATTACAATTTAGATTTGGAACTGGGAATTTTCTAAAAGAATTATGATTCTGATTTGGAACAGGAAATTTTCGAGAAAATTATAATTTTTATTTGTAAGGAGAAATTTTCCGAAGCAATATTTATTTTGTTATCCTGAATTGAATTAGAAAAATGTAGAAAAAAAATTATTATTCAGATCTAGAACAAAGAATTTTCTAAAAGAATTGTCATTAGGACTTTGAACAGTGAATTTGGCAACAGAATTACAATCTTTACTTGGAACGGGGAATGTTCTAAAAGAATCAATCTTATTTAGAACAGGGAATTTTTGAAAAAAGTGATACTTCTGAGTTGGAACAGGAACTTCGTTTAAATAAGTTTGTTTTAAAAAATTGAAAGAATTTTAATTTGAAATCAGATAGATTTAATTAACTTTTAAACTAAATTAAATTTTACCTTTTAATTTTAAATAATTAAAAATTGTAAATTTTGAAGTTAAAATTGTCAATAGTTAAATAATTTTAAATTGAAAACGTCTAAGGATTTATCTCAAATTTTAATAAATTATAAAGGAGAGGATGTGAAAGTTAAAAATTGTTTTTAAATTTGAAATCTTCTAAACAAGGTTGCTATAAGACCTGGCAGACCTAGAAAAGTCATAAAATTCATTAAAAGTGACTGGAATTTTTTTAAACGCACCTATTTTAAAGTCTTGACATTTATTTTAGTACTCCACGGCGAAATTTTAATTTTTGACTTCATACAAATTGATTTTTTTACTAATAAAAATTATATAATTATAATAATTCCAGACTTTTGAAAAAATTTATATTAATATCGATGAAAATTGTTTAGAGCTAAATAATTTTTAAAAAGCTTTTTTACCATGCTTTTAATTTTTAGATTTTCTAATTTCCACGGATACTGATATCAAAAGTGTACAATCAGAAATTTTGTTTTACTGTCTAATCTTAAAAGCCTTAGAATCAAACTTATTCAACTTAGAGGGCTTCCCCTTTCAAATTGTGCAATATTTAGTTTTTGAGACTTACTTAAAACTTTTTTTAAGGTTAGATTTGAACATTTGAATGACTATTTTTTTAAATAGCCAATTTTATTTATATTTTTTTTCTATTGTCATACTTGATTTTAATAATATTTATTCTCTCATTTGATTCATATTTGTATTCTTTTTTTTTAGTGAACTGAACAATTATCAGTTGGAATTGTTTAAAGATTTATTGCCAAACGACTTTGTTCTACTAAGCAAAGAAGAAGGCGAGACCTTTTTGCCAGAGCTTCGTCGATCGATGGCAATGCAAAAGAAAATTTGTGATACTTCAGAGTTTGGTAATTCGGAAACACACACCGAATGGAGTTATTGGCAGAAATTTGAAGGAAGGGTGGAGGAAGGTCAGTTTAAAGTCTTATTACAATGTATATCATTAAATAATATATAAAAAATTTAAAATAAATGTTAAATAAATAATATATAAAATATATAAGATAAAAATATTTAATTATTTATAAATATTTATAAATTTCAAATTTAAGCTATTAATTAGAAAGTAATCATCAGTACAAATATTAATTTTAATGTCAATAGTACTAGCCCCATTAATCTTAATAAAAAATGGAAGGTTTCAAATATATCAAATAAAAATTGCAACAAAAAAGTTCATTTACAACCAAATAATTGAATTTTCAACAAAAGAATATGAATTCTCAGCAAAAAATGTGATAGTTGATATTTCAATCAAAAAATATTTCAATTTTAAATCAAAACAGTTTAATTTATTAAAATAACGAAAAAACAAAACAGATTAAATTTCAACCAAAAAGATTGATTTTCTGCCAAAAAGACAAAGTGGCAATGAAGTAGTTATATTTTTAACTAGAGAGATTAATCTTAAATTCAAGTGATGAATCTTCAAACAAAAAACTGAATTTTGAACAAAGTAGTTCATCTTTTAACTAAGTGTAGCAGACTAATTAAAAAAATAAATAGTTTTATTTTAAATCAAAACAGTTTAATTTATTAAAATAACGAAAAAACAAAACAGATTAACTTTCAACAAAAAAGATTAATTTTCTTCCAAAAAGACGAAGTGTCGATAAAATAGTTATATTGTCAACCAGAGAGATTAATCTTGAATTTAAGTGATGATTCTTCAACCAAATAACTGAATTTTTAACAAAGTAGTTCAACTTTTAACTAAGTATAGCTGATTAATTTTAAAAATAAATAGTTGTATTTTTAAGCACAAAAAATGGATTTTCTACCAAAAGAGATAAATTTTCAATCAAGAACTTTTATACCCAAAAAAATGAATTTATAATCAAGATGGATGACTTTCCTATCCAAAAATACGTATTTTTAATTAAACATTTGAATTTAAATAAAATTACCTTATGACAAAATAGTTGAATTTTCATTAAAAAAAAAAATGAATTCCGAACAAAATAGAGGTTTCAATCAAGAAAGAAAACAATTTTCAAACAAATTATAATTTGAGAAAAAAATAATTGTCATTACAAAATAAAAATTTCGAATAATTATTTATTTTTTAAGTGTATTTCTTTTTAAAGTTATATAAATATAATTTTCCTAGGTTTCTTGAAAAAATTCCAAAATATGTTTGAAAATTTCAAATATTTCGAAATTAGTTACAGAAAATTTTAAGATTTTTTTATTTGACACGATTTTACTAAATTTTGAAAATAATCGACTCAGTTTGAAAGATATTTAACACTATTTTAACTATTTGATTAAATATTCCTCTTTTTTATGAATTTAAATCTTTTTGATTTAAAAGTTTAAAAGAAATAAAAAAAATAACATATACATTTTCGGAAATCTTTCAGTTTTATAATATTTTTAATCTCCCCATGTATATATATGTTTTAAAATGACACGAATTATTCCTAAAATTTTGACAAATCTTTCAGAATTCAAAAGCTTGTCTTAAAATCTTCCAGATGCTTTTTTGACAATTTGGGAAGTCTTTTGAAATGTGAATTTAAAAAAAAGTGTCTTCAATAATTAATTTTTAAAATTATTAAAAAGCTTCTAAATTTTTTGTTCGAAATCTTTAAAAATCTACATTTTGCGTTAAGTCTTTCGAAATCTTTTTAAGTAAAAAATTATTGTTGTATCTTTTCAAAATCTTCTACATTCTTTCTTGAAGTTTTAGGAAATCATTTGAAATCTTTTTTAATTTTCTCTTGAAATTCATTTTTTTTAAATAAAAAATCATTTCACATTTTCCCAGGATTCTGAAGAAACATATTTTTTTCCCGAAATATTTAAAAAAAGATGAATTTTCGTCAATAAATATAATAGTTGATATTAAAACTAAAAAATATTTTCATTTAACATAAAAAAGGGTTGAATTCATCCAAAGAGACGAATTGTCAACTCAATAGTTGAATGCTCAACCAAAAAAGATTTTAATTTGAAACCAAATAGTTGCAATTTTAATAAAAAAATATTAAATTTCCACTAAAAGGAAATTTTCAAACCAACGAGACGATTTTTCGACATATTTGTTTTATTTTCAACCAAAAAGATTTTTCAGACAGGAAAAAATTTTTTGGCAAATTATAATTTGAAGGGAAAGATGATTTTTAATATAAAATAATATTTTGAATAACTATTTATTTTGTAAGTTTCTTTGTTTATTTTCTTTTTGGTTATATAAAAATAATTTTCTTAAGTTTCTCAACAAATTATCTAAAAAATGTATAGGAATTTTTTTTCCTTTTTGTCAATTTTACAAATCTTATGTAATGTTTTAATAATTTTTTTAATATTCTCTTAAAATTATTTTTTCAATTTTGGAAATTTTTTAAATCTTAAAAAAACTTGCAAACTTTATTTCGAAATTTTTAAATAGCCACGTTTTGTTTTGAGTTTTTTTTTAATCTTCTCAAATTTTTACTATTTTTGACATTTTTTCAAAACTTTCTTAATATTCTTTGAAACGATTCCAATTTTTCCTAAATATTTGAAAAATTTCTGCGAAATAAAAAAAATTGCCTTACAATCTTCCAGATTCTTTTTTGACAATTTTCGAAATATTTTGGAATGTTTCGAACATCTGTTTAAATATTGTCTTAAAATAAATTTTGAACAATAAAAAATTATCTTATATTTTACCAGAAATCTTAAGACAATTTTTTTATTTTCTTTAAAGCTTTTAAAATTTTTAAATAGCTTCTTAATTTTTTGTTGTGAATCTTCGAACTGTTCCATTTTTGGTTAAAAAATGATCTTTTTCAGTTAAAAGTTTAACTATTTGTTTAAACATTAATCTTTTTCAGTTGAAAGTTCAACTTTTTGGTTGAAAATTCATATATTTTCTTGAAAATTCGTCTTTTTTTTAGAAATTAATTCTTCTTGGTTAAAAATTTATCCTTTTTTGTTTAAAATACCATTTTTTGGTTGAAATACCAACTGTTGCATGCTTCGTTGAGAATCCTTTTTTGGTTGAAAAGTCGATTTGACTTAAAGTTGAAGTAATTTGTAAAAAAATTATTTTTTCATTAAGGATTCATAATTATAGTTGAAAATTCAACTATTTTCTTTTAAATGAATTTTTGTGTTAAAAATTCTACTGCTATGTAGAAAATTAAACTATTTGGTTGAAAAATGATATTTTTGGACTGAAAATTCAACTTTTTTGTAGATAGTTCGTCTTTTTGGCTTCAGAATTAAATAATTTTATTGAAAATTCATTTCTTCTGTTCAAAATTCGTCTTTTGTTGGTAGAAGATTATTCTTTTTCGTTGAAAATGTAACAATTTTGCTGAAAATTAATCTTTTTGGTTGAAAATTTAACAACTTTGTTGAAAATTCATTTTTTTGCTAAACATTTTTTTTATCTGAAAATTTAACTATTTCATGTTTGGTTAAAACTTTATCGTGTATTATTGATAAGTTGCAAATTCATGTATTTCATAGAAAATTAATCTTCTTGGTCAAAACTTCATCTTTTTGGTTGAAAATTCAACAGTTTTGTTGAAAATTGTTTTTTTTTTGTATTTAAAGTAATTTTTTTATCAGAGCTTTTATCTGAAAATTTAACTATTCCATTTGTAGTTTAAACATTATCATGTATATTGTATAAGTTAAAAATTCATGTATTTGATTGAAAAGTCGTCTTTATGGGTAAAAAATGTCTCTTGCGTGTTGAAAATTCAACTTTTTGGTTGAAAATTCAACTATTTGGTAGAAAATCTATACATTTTGTAAAAAAGTCATATTTTTGTGTAGAAAATTATTTTTGTTTGTTGAAAGGGCAACTTTTTAGTTGAGAATTTAACTATCTTGTTATAAGTTCATTTTTCATGATTGAAATTAATATTTTATGTTAAAAATCCATATTTTCCGATTCAAAAGTCCACTGTTTTCTATGGCATTCGACTTTTAATCTTTAAAACTTTACTCTTTTGTTAAAAATTCATTTTTCATCATACAAAAGTAATATTTCTTGGTTGAAAATGAACTTTTTTAGTGTAAATTCAACTGTCTTCTAAAAAATTTGTCATTTTGTCTTGAAAATCCATATATTTGAAATAATTTTAATCTTTCTTGGTTGAAAATTTAATCATTTAATTGAAAATGCATCTATGTTTGCTGAAAATTCAACTGTTTGTTAAAAATCTAATTATTATTGGAAAATTGAACTGTTTTGTTAAAGTCATCAATTTCTGTCGAAAATCTAACAACGCTGCTAAAAATTGATCCGTTTGAATTGAAAGTTCATCATTTATGGTAGAAAATTCATCCTTCTTGGTAAAAATTTGTCTATCTAGGTTAAAACGTAACTTTTTCGTTAAAAATTCAGCTGTCTTCGAAAAAAATAGTCTTTTTGGCTTCAAAATGTTACCATTTGAATAAATCTTTAACTATTTTTTTGGAAAATTGGTATGTTTTACTTGAAAGTTCATCTATTTGGTTGTTATTGCAACTGTTTGGTTGAAAATTCATCTCTTTGGGTAGAAAATATATATACATATATATATTTTTTTTTTCGAAAATTCAACTATTTGGTTGAAAATACAATATATTTCGGTTCGAAATCTTAGGAATTTAAAGTGTTTAGTATTGAATTCAGTATGTTATATACATTAACTTTATTTCAAAGAATTTATAAACGTAAAATCCGTTTTTAGCTAACGGCTACGTTACTTTCGGGGAGGGGAAGGTAAAAAAAAGCCCAAAATTGGTGACGCCAGGCCGCCATGCGACCTGGTAAAAATTATATTTATAAAATTATTATTAAATTATTATTTATATTTTTAAAAATTAAATGTTATTCAACAGTAATGTATACTGAAAAATGACAATATAAAAATTGTACAGGCGTCCCAACATTTTTTGTTGGTGGACCAGTATGGGCTCTTGCTTGGTTACCGATACCCATTCCGATGTATTCTCATCAGCCAATCCAGTATTTAGCAGTGAGCACTCATCCTACCATGGAGAGCGAATATTCAGTCGGCCAAGCCTACTCTGGCAAAAATGTGATACAGATCTGGAATTTGGGAATCTTACATCAACAGTTAGTATTTGAAAATAAAATTAAGCATGAAATTAAGTTTGAAGACGCTATTATTGTCTTCTTTTAATTTTTTTTTGTGTTTATTCTTGAAAAACTTCTCCTTTTTTTCCTTTTCTTTTTGAATATACGATATTTGAAAATAAAATTGTTTGTCTTACATCTGAACAATTATTCTATTTAAAACTAGAATATGCTACCGCGAGTAGTAAACGTTTTTTTTTAAACTTACAGAATTATCCATAATAATTAATTTGACTTTTTAAAACTTATATTCAAAATTTTATTGATTAATTTATACAAGTACAAATAAATTTTGGGTTCGTCTATGAAAATAATAAAATAAATCTGCATAATATTGAAGTACTTGAATAAATCATTTATAAATAAAGTACAAAATTAAAAACAATTTATCGTATCGCAAATATAACTATATAAGTGGCACAAGTTTTAATTGCTGAAAATTAGTCCATTAAAAATTAACACTCTTAAAAACTTTAACCTAATATAAACTATAAAAAAGATATTAAAAAACTATAAAAAATATTTTTCAAGTTGAACAACTGCAAAGTTAAATTTTCGAACTTGAGCAGTATAAAGTCAAATGTTCAGGCTTGAGTCACTTGGATTTTAAATTTGTGTAGTAGTGTTAAGCAGTTTTAAATTTTATTTTTAAATCTTACGAATAAAAAATTTGAAAATGTTTAGATCAAGTTTTAAGGCAAAATATTTTTTCTCTTAATCTATAAAAATTCAATATTTTCAGATTGTCCGCTCAAACGAAAAATGGAGAATTTGTTTTATATAAATTTGCCAAATTTTTAGAAGGAAAATCTATCCAATCACTTGAAATATCAAAATTTTTGTATCATATGATAAAACTAATTTAAAAATAAGTTCGATTTCATATTGTTTTAAATGCTTAATTCAACTGCTACCTTTTTCAATTATGAAATCATTCAATTTAGAATGCGTAATTGTAAAATCTTTTACTTAAAAAAATGTCCATTTTAGGTCTCCATTTTTAAAAGTATATTTTCAATTTGAAGAATTTAAAAATTCAGTTTTGAAGATTTAAACAAATAAAAATTAAAAGCGTTTCAAATTGAAAAATTTCGATAAGAAAGGCTTTAATTTGAAACTGTAAATATAAATCATTTCATGATTTTTTAGAATGAAACTGTAGTTTGAGTTTCAAAAATTGAAAAATAATTGATTTTACAATTGTTAACCCGCATAAAGTGAAATTGTTGAATTAAAAAAAGTAAAATTTTTAAATATTTAACAATATTTTTTCATTTAAACTGAGCAATTATAAATCAGATATTCAAAAGTAAACAATTTGAAAATGGTTTGTTTGAAAAAGAAAGCCTTGAATCGTTAAAATTTTAAAGTGCTAAATTTAAAAGTCGAACGTTACAATTTTAATTGTTCCATTTAAAAATTTGTAAGTGAAAGTGCTGAATTTTGAAAAATTTAACAACTATTAATTTGAAACGACTTAAAATAAAAATAATTTAACTTTTAATTTATAAAGTATTCAGTTCAAAAAAATATTTAATCGTTTAATTTTTAATGTTTCTAGCTTTAAATTGCTAAAAATAATATAATTTTGAATATTAAAGTAGTTTAAGTAACAAATTTCTGAATTGAAAAATTTTTAAGCTTTAATTTTAAGCGTTCAAAATTGATAAATTACATGTTGACTGCTTTAATTTGTATTTCAGTTGTGATTACTTCAAATGAAAACATTTTAATCTTTAAGAGTTCGAATTTTGTAATTCCAATGAACGTGAAAAATTATCGCGTATCAGAAAATGATCCGGAATTTCGTCCTTAATTGAAACGGTCACCCTGATTTTTTATATGTAAACTATTTTGGGTTCTGTAACTTAAACTGTTTTAAATTTAAGTTTAAGAGCATTGAAGAGGGCAGTTTTAAATTTGATATAAGATTATTTAAAACTATGAAATTTCATATAAAAAGAGTGTTTCTTCTTTTCTACAAGAAAAAAAATTAATATGTCTTCCTTTTTATGTGAAAAAATTACTTTATTTTTCCTTTTTTGAGCTCCTTTTGCTCTGGGATTCCTGCATTTCTCATGTTATAAAAATTTCAATTTTGATTGAATCCATTTCAAAGCAGGCAGGTTAATGTTTTGTTTATTAAAGAAAATTAGGCGACACCTATTTTTCCAATTTGAGAAAAAAATGTTCCCACGTAGTTATGAGTATTTGAATTTTCACGTCTGCTTAAAAAAGAAACACACACATTCTTTCTCTAAAATTCTGTAGTGTTTTATATAATTTAGGTGTTTAAATTTTCTTTTCAGATTCAAACTATTTTACAGTTTAAACTATTTTTGTAGATAGGACATTTTGAAGATAAAAGTTTGGACACCTAAAAAATGCACACAAAAAAATACCTCATGCTCTTTTGTGATATTTTGCATCGTTTACGAATCAAAATCTAAAATTATATTTTCAGAAAAAAAATGCTTACGAATTTGGAAAGAAATAAGTTTTAAATTGAACAATTCTAATTGTATATTTTCCAAAAAATAAATAATATTTGAATATAAACAGTTGTAAGAATGAGTAATTGGAAATAACAGCATTTACGTATCCTGTAGAATAACAAAAATTTCAAACTTAAGTTTGAAAAAAGAAAATATTATTGAATGATTGCAAAACAATCCAAAGTTATAAAGTATATTTTTTTAAATAGTTCAAAATTAGATATTCTTTCCAATTAATACAAATTCAAATAAAAATGATTCGAATAGAAAGCAAAATTGATTTTCTTTTAAATTCGCAAGCATTTCTTGTTCAACTTACAAAAAATAAAAACCGTTAAAAGTATTCCAACTTGAAAAACTTTTAAATGAGCAAAATTTAAAGCTTGAAATAAATCTAAACAATAAACTTGTCTTATTCGAAACTACTGCAAGTTGATAAGTTTAAAACTTTATAAAAAAATATTTTATGAAGACGGAATTCTTCCATTTTTATTTTAAAGATAATTAGGATATGGACTAAAAATTTTGAAGCTCATTTATTGTAAAATAATGTAAGGTGTCTAGAAATTTATGGGATTTAAAAACACTTCAGAATTAAATCGTGTTTGGAGAAAATTGATTAATTTGATTCATTTCTGAATGTAAAAAAATTGTATTTAATTTTAGAATTTTAATTTGAATTGGACATAAAAATTGGTAATAAACTCCAATCTGAAAGTCCTAAAGTTTCAGAAAATGTTTCTTTATTTTTGAAAACCTTCAAAATCAGAGTTTAATTAGTTTTATTTTATAATTATCAAATATTCTTTAATCTTATTTTTCTCTTCCCATAAGTCTCCAATTTTATTGGACGGGTCTAGAATTTTTTTATTTACCCGGAGAAATACCTGAAATTTTGAACATATTTCATCCTATAATTTAAGCTTAGAATTGAAAAAATCTAAGAAATTCAAAATTTCATTAACAAATTCTCCTGACCACAAATTGTTCAGCAAAAAGTATAAATTTGGATTTTTGGTAAAAATTGACTTTTTATATTTTCAAAAAAATCATCGCCACCTTGTTAGTTTTTAAACTTTTGGAAAAATTTCCTATGGATTTTGAAAGAGAATGGTCAAAATCACAAGAATCTGAAAAGAAAATTAGAACATCTGAAATACGTAAAAAACTATAGAATTTTAAATAAAGAATTCATGTTTTTTTTTAAATAGACGTCAAACTTGAAACACTTGTAACTTAGTGCATTTTTCAAAATCAGAACTAGAACAATAGGATCTGCCTGATTTTAAATGGATTCAATCTCATTTTTTCAACTGAAAGCCTTGATACTCAAAAAATGTTAATTTAAAATGTTTAAAATAAAAATGGTTTATTTTGTTGGCTTCTACTTTGAAATGTACAATTTTTTTCCAGAATGGATGTGCTTTTTGCCCCGGAACTTTCATACGCTGTTGCTCATAATGGAGGTACTGTTTGGTGTATGGAATGGTGTCCTTCAGGATGTTACCAAGATCAGAGGATTGCCAAATTTGAAAAAGAACCAAATAAAGCGAAAAGAATGGGATTATTGGCTGCTGCTTGTTCTGATGGATTTGTACATATTTACTCGCTTCCATTCCCAGATGAACTGCAGATTTCGATGAAGGAGAAAAATCAGTAAGTACAGGGTGTCTACCCTACCTGGAAAACCTGGAATTTTCAGGGAATTTCGATATGCCTGGAAAAACCTGGAAATGTCAGCGAATTTTTTTCAAAGTAAGGCAATTTTTTCAAGAGCGTCGTTATTTTTTAAAATTTAATTTAAATATAAAATTAAATAACAATGATTCTTCATTTGTAAAAGTAACTTTACACAACTGTATTTAACTATATTTTTTTGAAAATAAGTTTTTTTTGGTTTGAATTAATTTTATCCACTGAAAGAATAACTGTTCTTTTTCTGATTGAAAATTGATAGTTTTTAGTTGAAAATTCAAATACCTGGTCGAAAATTGATGTATTTTGTTGAAAATTCTTTTCTTTTGGTAGAAAATCATTCTTTTTGGTTGAAAATTCAACAACTTATTTGCAATTTTTTTTCTCTTGACTGAAAAATCTGTCTTAGTTGAAAATTCAACAGCTTATTTGCAATTTTTTCTCTCTTGACTAAAAAATCTGTCTTAGTTGAAAATTCAACTCACGTTAAAAATTCGTTTTTTTTTTGGTTGAATTTAACTATTTTTTTATTAAAAATTGAAATCTTTTTTTGGTTGAAATATCATCTACTGCATTTTTTTGTTCAGAATTCTTATTTTTTGTAATAAAAATTTAATTGCTTGGTTCAAAGTAAGACTGTTTTTTTGAAATTAATCTTTTTGGTTAAAGATTCATAATTTTAACTGAAATTTATATTTTTGATTGAAAAATGAGCTGTTTGCTTGAAAATTCGTTTTTTCATTGGCTGAAAATAAATTTTTTTACGGAAAATTGAACTATTCCAGTTGAAAGTTCAACTATTTTGTTGAAAACTTGTTTTTTGAATTAAAAAATTTTTTTTTAACTAAAAATGTAATTATTTCCGTTGAATAGCCCATCAATGTAGTTAAAATTGTATCTTTTTCTTTGAGTATTGAATTTATTAGCTAAAAACGTTACTATTTAGTTTTTGGTTGAAAATTAATCTTAGGTTGGAAATTTATCGTTTTTATTTAAAATTCAACTATTCCGGTTGGAGATTCATCATTTTAATTGAAAATTCATTACTTTGATTAAAAATGTAATTTTTTTTTATTTATTTTTTTTAACTGAAAATGTAACTAACTATTCCAATTGAATATTTCGTAATTTCAGTTGAAAATTCATCTCTTTGGTTGAAGATTAATTTTTTTTAATAAAAAATTTAACTATTGAATGTTTTATTAACAATTTATCTTCTGGTTGAAAATTTGTCCTTTTTCTTCTTGTTTAAAGAATAATATTTTTTGTTGAAAATTAAGTTTACCAGTTAAATAAGCATAATTTAAGTGAAAAATTAATCTTTTTGTTTGAAATTTATCACTTTAGTTTAAATTTTTGTTTGTTGAAAATTAATTTTTTAACTGAAAATTTAACTTAAATTTTTGGTTAAAAATTAAACTTTTTCACCTAAAAATTGAACTATTTAATTCAAAATTTGTCTTTTTGAGTTGAAAATTTATGTATGTTGTTGAAAAATCATCTCTTTTGGAATCAAATTCATCTTCTTGTTTGAAGAATCATTTTTTTGGTGTTAAAAATTCAATTTTTGTAGTAAAATAAGCATAATTTTAGTTGGAAATTCATGTTTTTGGTTGAAAATAAAACAACTTGGTTGAAACTTTAACTCTTTTGTTAAAAATTAATCTTTTTTGTTTGAAATTCATCTATTCCAGTTGAAGATCATCACTTTGAGTTGAAAATTTAGCCCTTTGGATAAAAATGTGTTTTATTTTGTGGGAAATTACTTTTTTCTTAACTCAAAATTTAACTATTCCAGTTTTGGTTGAAAATTGGTCTTTTCTGGTTCAAAATTCTACTATTTGGTTCAAAAATTGATCTTTTTCAGTTCCAAATTCAACTGTTTGGTCTTTTTAGTAGAAAATTATTATTTTTGGTTAAAAATTTAATTATTTGTTCAAACATTCATCTAGATTGTTGAAAATGCAATATTTTAACTTGAAAAGTTAGGAATTTGAAGCGGTTTAAATTGAATTTAATATAGTACACACATTGGTTTTACGTAAATATGTATTGAATTTCAAATATAAGAAGATAAAATATAAAGTTGTTTGAATCATTATCCAAATTCAAGAACGTTAGAGACAAATTAAACAAATGATAAGTTATGTTTTTAGTATTATTAAATATTTAATTAATCGATGGGACTAATATATTTAAGGATTCCTTATGATATATTAATTTGGCATAACTTTCTAAACTAAATGTAATAAAATTGTTTAAAAAAATAAAAAATACTTGAATTGTTCCATACTATGGAAAATTATACTTGAAAGAAACTTGAGATCCCTGGAAAAAATCTGGAATTGTCAGGAAAATTTTTTTCAGGATTTGAGTAGACACCCTGTAATCTTTTTGAAAATTTCCTGCAGATTTCGAAAAAAGACTATAAACGCTTTTAGAATTAGCAGTTATAGGAGTTAAAAAAAAAGGGTTTTTTTGTATAACAGAGCGCAACATTTAAATAAGCATAACTTCGTAAAAATTTTTGTTTGTTTGTAAATCGGAAGAATACGTATGGCCCAATTTCTTTTACAAAACAACATATTTTGTCCCCGAGAGATTCTGCAATTTTAAGTGTAGAACCTGCCTGATTTAAAATGGATTCAGTCATTTTAAGAAAATTTCACAAACGTTTGTAGTTATTTTTCAAATTCCGAAAACCAGAAAACCGCTGTCTTAAATTCTTCTAAGGTATTATTTAGTAAAAAAATAATTTTTTCTTGTTTCGAAAAAATAATCATTGCGAAGGGATAACTTACCGAATACTCTTACAAATTTATGTTTTTATTTCAGACGATGACGATATTCTCTGGACTATTATATGCAGGATGTTATCGTTTCATGTCCTACATGGCCCAAGCAAAACACACAGAAACTGGACAAATTCTAGATTCTGGAGTAGACTTAAACATGGAAGGAGGAATAGCAGAGTAATTAATTTATGCTATTAATTTAATAAATATCTGAAGAGAGAATCGAAAACTTTTAACCTAATTTTTTTATTCCTTAGGCACGTGAAAGACTTAATCATCTTAACATCGATGGTTCAAGTACTCTACCTTATTTCTAATTACTTCTGGCTGTTGCTGACTTTGGTGATTTGAATTATTAAATTAACTATTTCATTTTTTTTAAATTTCATTCAGTGCGAAGTTACAGTATAAAAATAAAAATTGCAGGCACCACTTCGAGGATTTTGGATGCTGTGGGTGTCTGTCATATCTCCATGGATTTTTGCAGCTCCTCCGGCTCAGACTGAAATGGACGAGAAAAAACAGAGAAAACTTGAAAAGAAAATGGCCAGGCGTCATTAAGAAAGTACTTTTTGTGTAAATATCAACGAATTATCCTGAATTCAACGACTGAATATACAGCGATCTCTCTAATATCTATATATTAGAAAAAATGAGTGAGAGGCTTCATGGATCAATTTAAAGGAAAGGTAGTTCATTCACTTTCATTCCTTTTATTCTCAGAGAATCAATTTGTATTTTGAATTGTAAACGTGTAAATGTATTTTTCATTGTACAAACGTGAGTTTGGGATTCACAATCTCACTTCATTGCAAAGTATGTTTTTTTTATCAGGGTTGAGTGAAGTTTGAAAGATAAAGTTTAATATAATTATTATTGTATTTTTAATTGCTTTGGGATGGGAGATTAGTGAGCGGATGTAATAATTTAGGATTTTGCAAAATAAAAGCTGGGTGATGTTGGAATTTGAGTTGATTTCTGTTATGAATAATCCTATTTTGTTTAAAGCTCTGTTTATAGACTTTATGCAATGCAATTTAAAATAAGTTGGATTTTCTATTTTTATTTAAATGTTAAGTTTAATTGTTAACTTTTGCAATCATGATATCATAAAGTTTACAATTCGTAATTCTAAAATCTCTTACTGAAAAAATGTTTCATTTTGGGTCTTTAGTTTCGAACGTACATTTTCCATTCAAAGAATTTTAGAATGCGGTTTTAAAGACTCACAAGGAGATGATCAGAGTTGGGATTTTCTTCTTAAATCTCATAAATTTCTCACTGAGAGTCCGTTGGATGACTAACGATTTCCCAAAACATTATTTGCCAATGGTCGCCAAACAATTTTTTTATAAATTGAAATGTTTATTTATTAAATT
>JAUELO010000031.1:3575941-3587103 GCA_032357855.1 Amphibolips quercusostensackenii | reverse complement strand
TGAAGATTCATTTATTTTGTTGAAAACTGTCATTTTTGTTGAAAAATTATTCTTTTTGATTGAAAATTCAACTGTTCCAGTTAAAGATTGATCATTTTATTTGAAAAGTCATCTATTTTGTTCAAAATTCAACTATTCCAGTTGAAAATTTAGAAGTTTGGTGGAAAATTAATTTTTTTACTGAAAATTTAAATATTCCATTTTTGGTTGAAAATTCATCTTTTTAAGTTCAAAATTTAACTATTTGGTTAAAAATTTGTCTTTTTTTAGTTGAAGATTCAATTATTTCGTTGAAAATTCATTTATTTCCTTCAAAAGTGTCTTTTTTGTTACAAAATTAATCTTTTTGGTTGAAAATTGACCTATTTTAGTTAAAGATGGATCATTTTAGTTGAAAGTTCTTCAGTTTTGGGAAACCTAATTTTCCAACTAAAAATTCAACTATTTGGTTGAAAATTGATCTTTTTAAGTTGAAAATTGAACTATTTCGTTGAAGATTCATTTATTTTGTTGAAAACTGTCATTTTTGTTGAAAAATTATTCTTTTTGATTGAAAATTCAACTGTTCTAGGTAAAGATTGATCATTTTAGTTGAAAAGTCATTTTTTTTGTTTAAAATTCAACTATTTCTGTTAAAAATTTAGAAGTTTGGTGGAAAATTCATTTTTTTTACTGAAAATTTAAATATTCCATTTTTGGTTGAAAATATATCTTTTTAAGTTCAAAATTCAACTGTTTGGTTGAAAATTTGTCTTTTTTTGTTGAAAATTCTACTGTTTGAAATTTGTTTCAAATTTGATCTTTTTTAGTTAAAAATTCAACTATTTGGTTGAATATTTATTTATTTGGTTAAAAATTGTCTTTTTTGGTAGAAAATTAACCTTTTGGTTGAAAAGTCAACTATTCCAGTTTAGTGTAAAATAAATTTTCTAACTGAAAATATGTATGTTATGTATTGTATGCTTCTATTGTAAGCTAGACCTTATATTTATAAGCGGGAAAAATGCGTGAATTGTCCGGGAATTTTTTGGGCAAAATTAAGTAGACCCTCTGATTAGTTACAAATAATTATACAAGGTAAATAAATCAAATAAGTTAAAAATAAGATTAATTAAAAATTCAGATGTGAAAATTTATAAATGAAAGTGAATTGAAACTAATTGATAAATTTTGTATTTTTCATTTTATCCGTGTTTGTTATTAAATTATTCAATTATCAGTGTAGCCGCTGGTCCGGGAAACCTGTAAATGACCGGGAATTTTTTGAGACCGAAAAAAACTGAGAAATGACAGTAAATTTATCTTTTAACCGTGAATTTTCCAAACTCTTAGAAGAAAAATCTATCCAATTACATAAAATATCGAACATTTAATATCACACGATACAATGCTACGTAAAATAAGTTTGATTAAAATTTTTTTTGAATGTTAAATTCAATTGTTAACTTTTTAAATAATGAAATCATTCTGTTTACAATGTGTAATTCTAAAATATTTTACTTTAAAATTTTCTATTCTAGGGCTACATTTTTAAGGGTACATTTTCAATTTAAAGAATTTTAAAATACAGTTTTGAAGACTTAAACAATTAAACATTAATAGCTTTTGAAATTGAAATTTGTTCACAAAAAAAACGTTCTAAGTTGATTAACTGTTAATCTAAATTAATTAATGATTTAGTAATTTGAGTATTAAAAATGGAACAATAATTGATTTTACAGGAAGATTCTGAATGTAAACGTCCGATTGAAATTTTTGAAACTATTTTCAAGTTTTAAATAATTTCCAATTGATAGATTTAAAATTCAACGCTTTTATTACATTTCAAATCCTATTTAAATGTTGTTTTAGTCTAAAATATTCTATTATCAACCCATTCAATTTGAAAATTTTTGATTAAAAAAAAGAATTTTTTTTTAATATTTAGGAATTCTTGACCGTTTATTTAAAATTAGCAATTATAAATCAAATACTCAAATTGACACTAAATTGTTTGAAACAGAAAGTCTTAAATCATCAAAATTTCAGAGTTCTATTTTCACAATTTTTTATTTGTAAGTGAAAGTGTTGATTTTGAATTATAAATAACAGTTGAACGTGTGTTTATTTAGAAAAAATTGGAGTAAGCTTAGGAGATATTTAGAAGTCTTAAGAATATTAAATTTAATTTGAAACTTTAAAAGATTCCAAACAATTTAAAACAAAACATAAATTTTTGAAGATTTTGAAATAAAATTTTAAAGGTTTTGAAGCATTCTGAAAGGTTCTAAGATAATAAAAAATATTCTTGAAATTCCTGGGAAAATGAAAAAATGCCTTTTTACTTTTAAAAAATAATTTTCACAGAATATTTCAAAAGATTTCAAAACAAAAACAAATTTTGATGAATAAATAACAATTGAAGAATTATTCATTTAGAAAAATATCAGTTATGTGCAAGAGATATTTAGAAGTTTTTGAAAATATCACAAAATATTTGAAAACTTCAAAAGATTTCAAAAAAATTGAAACAAAATGTAGATTTTTTAAGATTTTGAACAAAAAATTTAGAAGCTTTTTAAGAATTTTGAAACGTTTCAAAAGAATAAAAAAATTGTATCGACTACTAGAAAAATTAAAATTATTTTTTATTGCAAAAAATTAATTGTAAGAGAATATTAAAAATAATTCAAAAGATTTCCAAAATTGTAAAAAAATAATCTAGAATATTTTAAGGTAATTTTCTTTCAATATTACAGGTTTTATTAAAAGTTTTAGAAAAAATTCGAATAATTTTGAGAGATATTTAAAAGTTTAAAAAAAATTACAGAATAATTAAAAATTTGAAAAGATTCTAAAAAAATGTGATACAAAATGTAGATTTTTGAGGATTTTGAAATAAGATTTCGAAGTTTTTTAAAAGGTTTTAAAGGTTTCAAGATAATAAAAAAAATTCTAAAGATTCCTGGGGTGTGAAGCGATTTTTTTATTTTAAAATAATTTAAAGAAAATATTTAAGAAGATATCAATACAAATTTTGATGCAAAAATGGCTATTGACTAATAAATAATTTGTAATTTTATATTTATTATATTATATCATAATAATTATTATAATTATTGTATTAGAATTCGAATTAGAAGCAATTGTTTGAAAATTTGAAAATATGTCAAAAAATTGTAAACAAAATACATTTTTTTGAAGATTTTCAAAAAAAAAAATTAAGTTTTTAAGATTTTCAGAAAACAGAAAAAACTTTTCTTAAGATTTCTGGGAAAATTATAAATTATCTTTAATTAACAAAATTAATTTTTAAAGAACATTTCAAAAAGTTTCAAAATATTTTTAAAAATGTCGAATAAACTGTGGAAGATTTGAAACCATTTTTATTGTTTACCATTTTTTTTCAACTACGAATAATTCGAGTCAGTTTAAAAAATGTTCGGAAATTTTCCTCTTGGTAGAAATTTTACTTTTTGTTTGAAAGTGCAATTCTTTGGTTAAAAATAATTTGTTTTGTTTAAAAATTTAACTATTCCATTTTTGGTTGAAAATGGATTTTTTTAGTTGAAAATTCATATTTTCGAATTGAAAATTAGTCTTTTTTGTGAAATCAACTCTTTTTTATTTTAAATGTAAATATTTTTTAGTTTAAATATCGCCTGTTACATTTTTTGTTTAGATTTTGTTTGTTTCTTTAAAAATTATTACTTAGTTAAAAGTTTACCTAATTTACTAAAAATTTATTCTTTGGATGAAGATTCTTTATTTTAGTTGAAAATTCGTCTTTTGTAGAAAATTAATTTTCTTCATAGAAAATGTATTGTAGTTTTGAATTTTTGAACTGTACAATTTATAAAAGTTTAAACATTTTTGTTTTGTGGCTAACCGGCACTTAATTATAAATTGTTAAATTGAAAAGTAGTAAAAGCTTCAATTTTCTACGTGTAAGTTATATAACGTTTGAATCATAAAAATTGTAAGCTTTAAATTTAAAAGTTTAAAATTCAGTTTAGTTTTTATAACTTTAAATTAAAAAGTTTTTATTTTCGAATCTTAAATTTCAATGACCGTGAAAAATGCTTGTGAACCGGGAAATGACCGAGATTTTTTTTCATCGATTATAATGGCCACCCTGAATTAAATATAGTACCATTGACAAATTGATCATATTTTTATCTTTCCAGCTTGAGTCACACGAATTCGCAACTTATTCCATTAAGGGAACACTCCTACAAATATTTTCCTGTTTTGGCCACCAACTCTGCAACATACGTAAGATATTTTTAATACTTTCCGCGAATTCATGTATTACCTGAAAATTTGTTTAAACTGAAAGATTTTAGTAACAACTCAAGAGAAAATCTCTACAATTGATTCAAAAAATTGAAGCTACTCTAAACAATCTTTATGCAAATATCTAATAACTTTGTACTTTTTTAAACCAATTTGTAATGTTTTTATTTTTTAATTTCAATCAGGCAATTAGTGTGAGCGATCATGCGAATGCGATCGCGCAAGGAAATCAGGCGGGAGAAATTGTCACGATTTTTCCTCATCAAGTTTTGTACAAAGATATAGAAAACTATCTAAACAAAAAACGATGGGTAAGAATTTTATTTGAAACTGCTGGCAAATTTTCATTCGATTTAATACTTTATTCCTTGATGAATTGAGAATTATTTTTTAATGATTATAAATAATTATTTCTAATAATAGCTGTGCTCCTACGTTCAAGTAACTGATTTTAAATCCTCTGAAAATCTTGAGGAAGATCCGAGCAAAAAAGAGAAAAAAGAATATCGCTATAAACCAGCGACTTACTCGGAATGCTCGGAACGATTCGGAATTTCCTTTTCTGATGATTTTAAAGTAAGTTAAAAATTTTTTAAATTAAATTTTTAGGCTTCGAACATATTAAAATTAAAAATAATAATTTTTAGACCTTTAGAACCTGCAAAGCGAAGCAACTGAAAGAAAAAATTATGCCTACGGATCAACTTGAAACTGTTTCAATTGAACAGTATCCATTCGCATCAGTCAATCGCGTAAGTTTAATTTATTTCTTATCACCTAAAAATAATTAAAACTAATATGAAAACTGAGAATATTTTTTATTTGTGATAGATCTCGTGGAATCCAAATGCGTGGAGTTATTTGTGGTTCGCAGCAGGATATCAAAATGGCTTTATAAGAATCCTTAATTTCAATTCTACAGTAAATACAGAGCTGCTGAAAAAAGTTCTGCCTCGATTTTCGACTCAAATGCTTGATAAACATAATAAATTAAACGAGAATAATAGACCAGAAGGAAACAATAAAAATAGCGAAGAAAATGAAGATGTTCTTAGGTAAAATGAAATATTTATACCGAATTTTATAAATGAACTTTTGTCGATTAAGGCATTAAGATTTGTAATTTTGCATAGAATTTGCAAAGTGTTATTAAAAATCTTTTGTGTAATTTTTCGCTTCTCACTTTCACATTTCCTTTTTTATATCCCGAGAAAGATTTTAAATTTTAAGTTATTCTTTTGAGAACCTTAAAACTTTTCTTGAAATTTTATAATTAAAAAATACCTTAGAGCGAGAAAATTTGGATGGATCCGAAAAGAAGACTTGAAGTGAAGTTTTGAAGATTTCAGAATAAGTCGAAACAGAAGCTGGATAATTTTCAGATCATTTTTTTATTTTGCAGGAATTCAAATTTTGTTAGAAAAACTGATTTATTGCAAAAGATGTTTAGAGTTTTTGAAAGGGTTTGAAAATAATTTTAATCTTGAAAAGATTTCAAAACATTTCAAACAGTACACGTAGATTTTTAAAAATTTCGAAAAAGAAGCTTTTTAAGAATTACTTTAAGAGAAAGTTGATAAAGTTTTCAAACCATTTAAAATGATTTCCTACAATTTCGAAAAAGAACGTAGAAGACTTTTAAGTAAAATTCTTTAATTTTACAGGATTATAAAATTTAAGAAAAAAATCCAATAAGTTTATTAGATATTTAAATTTTTTAAAAAGATTCGTATATAATTTGAAACTTGAAAAGATTTTAAAAATATAAATTGTTGAAGATTTCAAACAAAAAAATTAGATAAGCTTTTTAAGATCTTTGAAAGGCTTTGAAAGAACACAAAAATTTCTTAAGATTTATGGGGAATTTTTTTTTATTTTTTATTTTTAAACATTAATTTTAAGAGAATATTTAAGAACATTTGAAAAAATTAGAAAAATTTTCCCAAATAGACAAAAAAGAATCCAGAAGATTTTAAGGCAATTTTTCTAATTATGCAGAATTTAAAAAAAATTTGTGGAAAGATACCAATCATTTTAAGAGATGTTTAGAAAGTTTAGAGATTTATGCAATTTTTTTTCAATTTTAAGAAAAATTAGAATTATTTTAAAAGGTAATTAGAAGAATTAGAAGTTTTAAAATATTGGTAATTTGTTTGAATTGTATTCATTATATTATTTCATAATAATTATTATAATTATTGTATAATTGTATTTGAATTTGAATTGTGAGCAATTGTTTGAAAATTTGAAAATATTTTTAAAAAATTAAAACAAAATAAAATTTTTGGAAGATTTTCAAAAAAAAACTTTTCAAGATTTTAAGAAAAAAAAACTTTCTTCAAGATTTCCGGGAAAATTATCTAAAATTTTGTAAAAAAATTTCAAAAAGTTTCAAAAAAAATATTTTAAAAAATTTCGAATAAAGTGTGGAAGATTTAAAAGCAGTTTCATTATTTTTTTTATTTTTTTTTAAATTTTATGAATAATTCGAGTGAGTTTAAAAAATATTTGAAAATTCTTCTCTTTGTAGAAATTTGACTTTTTGGTTGAAAGTGCAATTCTTTGGTTAAAAATAATTTGTTTTGGTTGAAAATTAAACTGCTTTGTTGAAAATTAATTTTTTTGTGAACTGAAAATTTAGCTATTCTATTTTTGGTTGAAAATGGATCTTTTTAGTTAAAAATACTTGTTTTCGGATTGAAAATTTAATTATTTGGTGGAAAATTCGTCTTTTTGTGAAATCGACTCTTTTTGATTTTAAATTAAAATATTTTTCACTTTAAATATCTCCTATTAAATTTTTTATTTAGAATGTGTTTTTGGTTGAAAATTATATTGCTTAGTTAAAAGTTGAACTAATTTATTCAAAATTCATTTTTTTGGATAAAATTTCATTACTTTAGTTGAAACTTTGTCTTTTTTGTAGAAAATTAATTTTCTTGATAGAAGATTTATCCAGTTGGTTGAAAGTGAACTTTTTTTGTTGAAAATTCATATATTGGGGCTAAAATATTAAACTGTCTTGTAGAAAATTCGTCGCTTTTCGTAAAAAATTCATTTTTCTTCGGTAAAAATAGTTGCAGCTCTAACTATTTTGTTGAAAATTACTTTTTCAAGAAAAAAGTTTGAAATTGGAAAAGATGAAAAAAAATTTTAACAAAATGTGTATTTTTGAAGATTTAGAAAGAAAACTTAGGAGCGTTTTATAGTTTTTAATTTCTTTAGTATTAGCGATTAATTATTTATTAATTATTATTGAAGATTTATTAAAAAAACTATTATAACAATTATTAATTTTAATATTAAGTAAATTCTGCATTAACTATAATATAAACGCATGTAATTATGATTAAACTGCCATAGTAAGAGATTGAAAATAGTTTTTTGTAATCACTCTTCAATAATTAATTATTAATTAATCGCTAATACTTAATACATTAATTATTGTATCTAAGACTTATTTACCAATTAGAATACAAGAAATAATTAACCATAGATGTTCATAAAAAATAAGAACTGTCATGTTAACCAAATTTGCGCAGATAATTAAGTTTTTATAATTATTGATAATAATGAATTATTATTAAATTAAATACAGCATATATTTTTTCTTCGTACAGACTTTATTTTCGTGCTAACAAATGGCGGTAAAAAGAGTAATGCAATGCAGGCTAAGCATTACAATGTACGCTTTAGACACAAATCGAATATAATTTACATTTTTCATTTCACATGAAATTCTATTGAAATACTCTAAGTAATTGTATTTTTCAATAATTTACAAATAGTTTTGCTAATTCTTTATAATTCCACTTTTTTAAAATTGTGTACAAAATTCTCCGCTTACGAATTCTGGTGTAAATTTTTGTTTAAAAGATGTTGTAATTTTCAAAGTATTGCAGTTATATTTTTAAAAAATTTAATAGATTTTAAATTTATATTAAAGGGAATTTAATCAAAATCCTTTCTTTTTGTAATTAAAGAGTGATTTTATTTCAATAGATTTCAGTTTTTATCTTTTTGACAAATATAGAAATATATTTTTCATTACAATGTACTGAAATTAAATAGTCAATATAAAATTTTCTCAAACTTAAAAAAATGCGAAAGATTAGAGTATATAAGGCAATAAGATTGAGCTGTTATATTATTTTATAATTTTATAAAATCATGCACATAAGAAATTACTTCTTTATGATTTGTAAAGTTCTTCGAAGTTTGTACAAATTATTTAATTAAATATTGTTGCACCATATTTAGTGTTGCTTTTTCCCTGCCGATACAGTTTAGGAGGCAAAGTATTTTTAGAGGAGGTAACATATTACTTAAAATTACATCATTCGCTTCAGAAAGACATTTCTTGTTTCGTTTCTTCGTTATTTTTTGTGAAATGTACTTCATTTTTTCGTAGTAATAACAATAACATCAGTAACAGCAACAGTAATTACATATAATTATTATTACAGTATACAATCATTTTCGAATTTCATTTTACCAGAGCGACTTTGCGAAGAATAAAAATAGTCGTAACTTAATTTTGTGTTAAAATAAGCCATATCGAAAAACGCGAATGAATAATTGAATTTCGAGTTCTTAACCAGTTCTTGTCATTCGACCAATAATTTATTTTAAACCAAATTTTTGGTAAAATTACGAAAAAAGGCTCTCCTTGGTCCCTGAACCTGACAGTTGTAAAGTTTTTCCGATTTACTGCCACGAGTTATTGGCTGCGGTAAAAACTCCATCCTCGTTTTCACCATTTTTTAACAAAAGTAATTTTGCGGAGGTAAAAAATATATACAAATTTATTACACAATTTAACACAAAGAAATAAATAAAAATACAAAATAATAAAAACATTTTTAACAATCGGTACAAATTTTAAAATAAAAAATATATAAAATATCTCTGCGGGTTAAATAGAACTTAAGAATAATTAAAAAAAATTTTTTTTCTTTAATTTAAAAATATTTAAAAATTATTGCGAATTTTCTATGTGTACAATGTTCGATACCAAATAATAATTCAAAATCATATTTAAAAAAAAAATTTTTCAACAAGTAAGAATTTTTTTGAAATATTAACAAAAATACAGTCGCGGGACTCGTTTATCGGAACGACCCCGAATTGAATGTTTCTTCTTCTTTCTTCTTGCTTGCTTGTGGCCTCTTGGATTCAATAAGCCATGTACCAAATAAAATGCAGTTGTGATGACTCAATCTGGAATACTCCTTGAAGAATCGCAGACTGTTATCAATTAACCAAATTAATGAAAATGTCGATGCTGTTGACCTTAACTAGCCATGTAGAAAACGGCATGTCGTCCAATGTAAACGCCCTCCTCAACTCCACTTCCAGAAGGAATAGGAAAAAAAGGGGGACATCCATATAGGACCCAGCCCATTAAACTTCCCAATTTAAACAATAAGCCCGGACCACCCCCCGAAAAAACGCCCCAGCTCGCCCACTGATTCCGGTGTTGGGTTAAATATCACCTCGTTAAGCTCAAATTGCTCGACAGCCGCCAGACCCGGGAACCTCCGGTCAATGAACCGGAGAAGCCCGGGCCTGCCTGACGCGAGTCGCGGACAGCGAAAGAGAAGGTGAGACAAGCTCCTGGTATCGACTCCACATTCGCAATTCATCGGAAGGTTCCATCCCATACGATCAAAGTGTTCGCTCGTACAAATGTGCCCCGATCTCAGCCTCGTAATTAAATTGATGAGTCGCCTCGGAAAAACAAAGCCCCGGAACCACGGTCTGACCGACTTGACATTGACATGAGAGAAATACACAGCCCTCGAGCCCCTCGTACCCCCATAAGGCCAGCAGAGAGACGCCCAGTCCTGAAAATCACGCTGACATATCTGTCTAAGGTCCCTTACCGGCAACCCTTTAGAAACCACCAGAGAGAATCTGCTTGCGGTTCTCGAAATCGAGTCCGCCACCTCATTTCCTTCAATACCCTTGTGAGCCGGGATCCACACCAGATTTATATTAATGCCTTCACGCCTGGCCGAGACAATCCGATCCCCAATCAGCCGAGCAAGGGGATGACCCGAATGGTCAAACAGTCGATCCCTAATACCTGCAAGAGCAGACTGAGAGTCGGAAAAAATTACAGCATCCACACCCTCCCTTTCAA
Source organism: Amphibolips quercusostensackenii (assembly GCA_032357855.1). Classification (NCBI taxonomy): domain Eukaryota; kingdom Metazoa; phylum Arthropoda; class Insecta; order Hymenoptera; family Cynipidae; genus Amphibolips; species Amphibolips quercusostensackenii. The sequence continues at coordinate 3,576,683 of JAUELO010000031.1, read as the reverse complement.
TAACATGCTTCAGAGCAAAGAAAATTCCATAAAGTTCAGCAGTAAGCGACGAAGCAAAGTCACTGAGGCGGACCCCAAACCGCACCCCAGAGACCGGGATAAAGAAGCTACATGACGATATCCCCGATTGCAAATTAACCGACCCATCAGTGAAAATCCTAAGTTGGTCCGGAAAGTGCGACACCACAAATTCATCGAACTTCCGACAAGCACTTGCTGCATCCCTGAAAGCTACCCCTGATTCCAAATCGACCTCAATAGACCCCGACAGATCCTCCCATTCTTCGTCAAAATAAGATGGCCTCAATGAAGCATTTATCGAGGAAGTAAATACCATCATCGAACCAAAAGCGGTCAGAAGCCCACAACCCTCGGCACGAACCCTGAATCCTCTGTGCATAGAAGAATCTCTCAGCATCGTGAGCTTGCCAATCAGAGGATTATCGTTCCAGCAAAAGTTCCTTAAGATGAACCTATTGGCAAGAAGGGATCTTCGCAGTGAAAGAGGGACTTCGCCTGCCTCCGAAAGAAGGATCGAAATGGGTGTAGAGCTCATGCATCCCAAAGCCACTCGCAGTGATGAGTATTGTACCCGGTCTAATCTCGCAAGCGATGTTTTGCTCGCGGAGAGAAACAAAGGAGCCCCCCATTCCAAGTACGCTCTGACTAGTCCCCGATGAACCGATAGAAGAAGGGAGGGAGATGTACCCCAAGTGACCTTGGCAATTACTCTCATCACATT
>JAUELO010000031.1:3555644-3565846 GCA_032357855.1 Amphibolips quercusostensackenii | reverse complement strand
GCGCCCTAGATGCGCTCAAACTTGCAAGCGAAGCGAGCCGCGCGCGATGAGAATGTGACCGCGAAGCGGGCCGATTTCTTTCATTCGCACTTGCAATATCGGTGGTCACAATTTCAAATTTTTTTTCGAAGCCATACATTCCTCCTTTCCATCTACAGCGTCCTGGAGAAATTGGGCCTTGTAATCCAATACGTTTCGCTAGACTGTCATCTGTGAGAGTAGTTATACTTCCATCTTCTAAGAAACCAATAGCTGATACAGTTCCTAATGGGCCACGCAGTTTAACATAAATCATCTTGAGGATCGCCGAATCCATTGATTGCTATATGCACGTTAATGTTTCATTTTATGGATGCAATGTATTCTTCTTGTGAAGCACTCTATGATGATATCTTGGACAGTTTTAAATTACACATACTTTTCTCTTCTGACATTTGTCTAGATGTTCCAAAAGACAAAAAAAAAACTTTTGCTTTTTCTGTCAATTTCCAGCGTTGTTTAATGTCTGCTCTTTTGAATGCACTACATGATTTCAGAGACTGATTTCGTTCATTCCAAATTTTTCAGGACCTTCAGTTGTTGAATTGTCGTCCCTTCCCGGTAAGAAGGTTCAAGTTGAATACAATAGAAACGTTTCTATTGGTTTCCTATCGCGTTTTTGAAAATATCGTTTCAATGCTTAAGAGCGCAGAAAAGTGACACGAGAGCGATTGGAATGAGCGCAGCGCCAAAGAAACTATTCAAATGCGATAAAAGTGTAGTCAGAGAAGGGAAGAAACGGAATAAAATGGAATTGGTTTGTTAACATTTTTTTAACCTATAAAAATGTTATAATAAAATAGTATCATTTTTTTATCTAGAAAATTGTCTAAATAGATTGGTTCATAATCACCTACAAATCATTATTTATCAAATTAATTTCTTGTCACTGACTTCATAAATCCTTATAATTAACAAAAGGAAAATTTTTACTACAGTTATTGACAGAAAGTCTTCAAAAAAACCATTATGTTTATTATGATAATTCTTTCCTGCTATGAATAAGTTTATCTACTCACTTTGCAATTACATAAAAATAACATTTTAATTTTTGTTATTTATAAAATAATATTTATTAATCAAATTAATTTTATGTCCACTTACTAAATATTTCCTTATTAAATTATTAAAGAGAAATTATTTGAACAATTATTTAAGGCCATGCAAGCGTAACCTCAAAAGTTGTGTTTACATTTTTTTCAAATTCAACTTGCGTTTACACGAAACGCTATATCGAGTTGAAAATTTGGGAAGTAAAAAAAATTGTTTTGCAAAAAAAGTTTTTTCATAATAGTAAAAAATTTAAGACCAGACAAACGTTTCTTAGTGCTTTTTATTTAATTTCCCAAATTTTCAACTCGATATCGCGTTTCGTGTGAACGTAAGTTGGGTTTGAAAAAAATGCGAAAACTTTTTTTTGAGGTTACGCTGACATGGCCTTAAACAATTAAAAATTAAGTGCTTACAATTTACCATTTTTGATAAAAAAAAGTTTTGAGTTGATCAACTGAGAATATTATTTTATTATTTATTTTTAAAATTCAATTGTATTATAGTTCCAGTATTAAAAAGTAATTTTTGAAAATTTTGAAGCTTTTATTATAAAAGTTTAAAATTCAAAAGTTCCATTTTGAGTGTTTTAATTTGCATTTCAGTTCGATTTTTTTTTCTTTTTTTGAATGGCCGTGACAAATTTTGTCAAACCGGGAAAAACCCGGGATTTTTTTTTCCTCGATTAAAACAGCTACCCTGAATATGGTTCCGATTGTTATTGATCAATTTGAATCGTTTTTTTGGAAGGGATCGATTTTTAGTAGATTCCGTTTCTATTTTCGTCACGAGACGCATATTATTTGTCTTTTACGTTGCGGCGACCTAACTTTTTGTTCTACACAATGTAAAAGATGAGATAAAAAATATGAATAAGAATTTTCTCTTTTATAATAATTCTCACGAACGCTTTTGCGCCCACTTCATGTCGTCGGCTCTGGGCCTACAACCTGTTGTTTTTTCAATAATTATTTCTAGAGTGCACCAAAATTGAAGCTTCTCCAGTGGCCAGTTTAACCATCCGGTAGTGATACAAAAGTAAGTCTCGTGTGGTGCCACATGATGAACTCGATGATGTCTTCTAGGCAAAATAACTCGATGTTCCTGCAGCCAAACGACCCATCCGGGAAGTCCGAAATAAGTATGGGACCATTTGTGTATCTGTGACAAAACAATAAATTTAATTAATATTAATTAATATTATTTCGATAAATTCGTAAAATTTATTTTTCTACTTTAGTTCTAATTCAGGGTGGCCGTTTTAATCGAGAACAAATCCCGGATTTCGGCCCGGTTCGCAAAAATTTTCCAGTCACTGAAATTAAAAGATTTGGATTTTTAAAAATGATTTTTGTTTTTTTTTTTGTAGTGATTTCGAAGTTTTAACATTTGAGTTAATTTTTTTTAAATTCGAACGCATTACAAATTTTTGTGAATTGAACTAATCCCTCCTTTTAACTCACATTATTAAAAATGTTAAAGATATAGCATGTCCCTCTTCCAATTGAGTATAAGTTTGGAAATAAAAAGTCCCCCCTTTCTTATGAATATTAAAAATATCGAATTTTTCTCACATCCACTCAATGAAAATATAAGAAAATTGTCCTCTCCCAATTCATAAAAACAATTATTAACAAAAATTTTCTCCCTTCTAACTCAATAAAAATGTTCAAAAGAAAAAAAGTTCTTCTAATTAATAAAAATAAAAACGAAAATTTCGTCCCTTTAAATTATATAAACATCTAAAAATTAAAAAAAGATTTCTCTTCCAATTTAGAAAAAATTAAGAACCATTTCCTAGGTTCAAACTCAATAAAAAAGATAAAAAAATGATCGTTCTTACAATTCAGACAAAATCAAAATTCCTCACTTAAACTCAATTAAAGTGCTAAAAAGAAAAATTTGGCCTTTCCCAGTTCAGAAAACAATTAAAAATCAAATTTTCTTTCTTTAAAATTCAATAAAAATGTTTAAAATAAAAAGCTCTTCCAGTTTAAAAAAAAAATTGAAAACAAAAATGTCCTTCCGTTCAACGCAAGAAAATTCTAGAAAATAAACGAAAGGTTTTTTTCCAATTCAGAAAAAAATGACAGCCAAAATTTCCTCGCTTCGAACTCAATAAAAATATAAAGAATAAACAATATCACTCTTCTACTTCAAAAAAATTAAAAACAAAAAATTTCTTTCCTTTGACTTGATAAAAGTGTTAAAAATATAGCCTCTTCCAATTTATAATAAAAACAACCTAAACGTTATCCCTTCCAACAACTCAATAAAAATTATAAAAAGGGCCTCTTCCAATTCAGAAAAAATTAAAATCCAAAATTTCTTACGTGCAAACTCAATAAAAAATTTTTAAATAAAAAGTTATCCTTTTTTCAATTCATAAAATATTGAAAACCAAAATGTCTTCCCTTCCAACTTAATAAAAATGATAAAAACAAAAAAGGGCCTCTTCCAATTCATAAAAAATTGAAAACCAACATTTTCTTTCTACCAACTGAGTAAAAATAGAAAACAAAATTATCGTTATTCTAATTCTTAAAATATTGAAAAGTAAGATTTCCTCCTTTTAAACTCGATGAAAATCTGAAAAACAAAAGAGGTTTCGACTTCAGTTTAGAAGAACTTAAAAGCCAAAATGTCGCTACTTCCAACTTGATAAGAGTCTTAAAAATGAAAAAAATGTTTCTCTCCAAATTAAAAAAAAAATAAAAAAAAATATTTCATCCCTTTCGACTCAACAAAAGTCTAAAAAATAAAAAAATACCATCTTCCAATTAAAAAAATCGAAAACTAAAATTTTGTCCCTTTGTACTCATAAAAATTGGTTAAATAATTAATTCCCTCCTTCTAATTCCGAAAAAAAATTGAAAACAAAATGATTCTTCCCTTTAACTCAATTAAAAATTTAACAAATATCCTTTTTTCAATTCATAAAATATTGAAAAACAAAACTTTCTCCTTTCTAACTCTACAAAATATAAAAAATAAAAAAATCCTCTTCTAATTAAAAAAAAAAATCAGTGAAAATTTCCTCATTTTGATCTCAATGAAAATTTAAAAAATTTAAAAATTCCCTCTTCCAACTCAGAACGCAATAAAAATGTTAAAAGTACCAAGTTTTTAACACTTTCACTTACAAATTGTAAATTGAACAAATTGAAAAATTAAAATTGTAGTTTTTAAAGTTAAAATTTAAAACTCTGAAATTCTACCTATTCAAGGCTATTTTAACCAATTCACTTTTAAATTAGATGGTTTTACATAACTGACTTATAGTTGCTAATTTTTAATGAAAAAATATTCCTGAATATTATAATACAAAATTGTAGTTTTTTTATTAAAAAATTTTATATTGAATGAGTTAATAATGAAATATTTTAGACTGAAAAAACATTTGAATATGATTTGAAATTGAATAAAAGCCTTTAATTATGAATCTATTAATTTGAAATTAAATTAAATTCAGAATCGTCTTGTAAAATAAATTATTGTTCAATCTCTAATACTCCTTCAATTTTAAAAACCATTAAATAATTTATATTTACAATTCTTTAACTTTAAACGTTTTTTATCAAAAATTTTCGAATTCAAATGCTTTTAATTTTTAACTATTTAAGCCTTCAAAACTGAATTATAAAATTCTTAAAATTAAAAATGTATGCTAAAAAATGAAGACCTCACACGGAAAATTTTTTGAGTAAAAGATTTTAGAATTACGCATTGTAAACTGAATGATTTCATAATTGAAAACGTTAACAAATGAACTTAACTTTTAAAAATTTTGATATTGAACTTATTTTGAATTGCATTATATTCCAGTCTCAAAAAATTCCTGGTTATTTCCCGGTCCAGTGGCCACCCTGTAATTTATATGGACTTTATATTTCTAAGTTTTTGTATAGGTACGGAAATGTTACATAACTATTATGCAACAATTAAATTATATAATAGAAGACAATTGTAATAATTTTTCATAAAGTTATAACACTATTATATCTCAGTCACAGGACTAATTCGATCGAATAATATATAACTGTGACACTATAGTTATGTAACAGTTATATAATAGATTTTACATCACAGTTTCTGTTTAAAAATCTGGAATAATTATATAATTCAATTGTAACATTGTTATCTTCATGTTATATAAAATTTACGTTACAAATATGTAGCAACTGTTATTGAACACCGGTACCTGTTTGTTGCTAGACTAGAGTACATTATAATTAATCAAAATGATAATTACAAATTATAATTAAATAAAACCTAATGTAAATAATTTCAAAAAATGACCTGATTCGTCATCGCCACGAAGATTGCGAGTTGAAACCAATAACAAGTCCAAACAAATCGTACTTGTATTTCAGACTCTGAGAGGGTGAGAAAATCCCACGTTAGTTTACAAAGAAACGGTATAGTCACCATAAAATTGTCACCGTTTGTCTCTATAAAATCGTGACGTGTAATACTCGTAGGATCAATATGATGCTCCCGAAAAGGCCTTATGAAGTTCTGTAAAAAATAAAAAATTGATAAGGTAAGCATTTTTAATAAATTATTATAATTTTTTTAAATTCCCTGTCTTTCCCCTGATTTCCCCATAATTTTTTATTTTCCCTGACTATTAATATTGAAAGACCGAAATTCTAATTCAACTACATATAAAATATAAAAACTTGTATTTATACAAGTTATTTATAATATATTTATAAATGGAATAATTAAAGTTAAATTTAAATTTGTAAATTTTAAATTTACTGGCCTATTTAAGCCGAAAATGTGACCAAAAATGTTCAATATCTAACCCAAACAGTAACTGAAAAAGACTAATGTGCATTAATAATGAGACTGGTGCAATTCTTTTAAATTTAATAGAATTCAAAAAAATTTTTAAATCAAAAAATTAAAAAGATCTCAAAAAATCCTTTCATTTTAGTAAAATTAAAGTGAATGCAGAGGAATTGAAAGAAAATGCTAAGAGTTCGATGAAATTCACAAAAATTCCTGGTTAACTAAAAACAATGCAAAAATATGAAAACAATTAATTAAATTAAGTTATTTTGAAATAAATTAAAAAGAATTTAAGGGAATTCAAAAGAATTCCATGCCATGCTAAAGAATACAAGGTGAGTTCAAATGTTTCAGGATGAATTACATAAAAACTAAAAAAAAAAATATATATATATATATATATATATATATATATATATATATTGAATTGAGTAGAATTCAGTAAATTTTTAAAAATTCAAGTAAATAAAAAAATGCAACTAAACTTACAAAATTTAATTAAATTAAAAAAATTCAATTAAATAACAAAAATTTAAGTTAATTCAAAAAATTCCAGTGAATTCAAGAAATTCAAGAGAATTCTGAAGAATTCAAAAGAAATGAATTCAGGATAAATTAGGATAGAGAGATTCAAGAAATTCAGGATAAAGAGAGCTTTTAAAATCCCTTAAAATCACTGAAATTCTCGTGAATCTCATAAAAACTCTAAGGACCTTTTAAAATATTTTAAAACCTTAATTCTTCTGTAAAATACATCCATACCTTCCAAAAGTCTAGGAAATTTTTTACAACTGCATACAAATTTTGTAAATCTCTTGAAAATGCTTTGAAATCTTCTAAAATACCCTAGAATATTCAAACCCTGTGAAATCCCTTCAAATTATTTAAATTATTAAAAAATTCCTTGAATTCTTTTAAAATACACTGAAATATTTTTAATCCTTTGAAATTCCATTAAGTTACTGAAATCAATTAAAAATTCCTTGGAATATATTTAAATACTCTCAAATATTTGAAAACCTTACAAATCTTTTAAAATTCCTTTACAATTTTTTAAAGCCCTTAAAAATTAAATGGAGTTTCCTTAAATACCCTAAAATCTTTAAAATCCTTTACAATTACTTCAAATTATTAAATCGATTAAAAATACCCTAAGATATTTCAAATCCTGTAAAATCTTTTAAAATCCTTTCCAATTTTTTTAAGCTCCTAAAAATTCATTGTAATTTTTAAAAATATCCTAAGATATTTCAAGGCCTTTAAAACCTTTTGAAATTCCTTTGAAATCTTTTAAAGATCTTGAAAATTTCTTGGGATTTTTATAACTACCCTAAAATATTTCAATTCCTATGAAATCTCCTGAAAATCTTAAAAGCTCTTGAAAATTCCTTATAATTTTTTAAGATACCCTAAAAATTTTTTAATTCTTTAAAATCCCTTCATTATCTCTTCAAATGATTGAAATCAATTAATAATTTCTTTGTAAATACCTTGAAATATTTGAACATTTCTGAAATCCTATAAAACGCCTCGATTCTTGTGCATAAATTCTTTGGGTCAGAGTTCAAAGATCAGGGATCAATGATCAAAGGTGAGGAATCAGAATTCAAAGGTGAGGCTTCAGAGTTAAAAGTTGAGGGGTCAACGATCAAAAGTGAGGGGGTCAGAGTTCAAAGATTAGAGGTCAATGATAAACAAAATTAAGAAAATCGCAAGAAAAGAGTTGAAAGGTGCTAGAGCAGAGGTCAACGGTAAAAACTGAAGTCTTATTGGTCAATGGGCAACGGTCGAGTGTTATAGGTCAGGAGTCAAAAGTTAGGGGTCGTGGTCAAAGTTCAAGGGTCAAAAGTTCTCTCTCAAATGTCGGAGGCCAAATATCAGTGATCCTAGGTCAGGGGTAATAATATTTTTGATTCAAAATTGCTCTGCTTCCTGTGATTATAATGTAATGTTAAAATTGATTATTTAAAATTATATTAATAATAAATGTTTAAAAATAACATTATTTAAAAAATCTTACTTTTCCCAGAATTGGTATCTCGACGGATCCCCACGTGTCAGCTGCCCAGTGAGCGAACCCAGAAGCAAAATCTGCGGTAAGAATTCCACACAGTGCGGCTATCGCGATTGAACTCAAGTTTTCCAGCCTTAATCGAACGAGAATACAAAACGAATTCACTGCCATCAGTGTAATACAAATCCCAACACAAATGCATTCCTGCGTTCTTTTTCCTGTTGAAGAAATAAAAATCGTAATAAGTTATAATTGAATTTAATCTTTTGTAATTGAATCATTTTTTAATTTTTTTTTGAGCAGAAGAATTTGCACTGACACTCTTTAAGTTATAAAAAAAGAAACAAAAATAATTTATGAAATTGAATTAGAAACTTTATTCCTGCTTTCATTTAACAAATTTAAAAATGATAGAAGACTAATTTATCTTATACAGACCAGTAGAAGAATTGAGTGAAATACGTTTCGTGCCTTTTGCAAGATTTTATTACGTTTCTTACGATAAAAGAGACGTAATATTTTTTAGTGTAAGATATAAGGACTTTGTTTTTTATAGAAGAAAGATTAAGTCTTTTTCCGAGCACAATTTTATATTTATTCTAAAAATTAAGTATTGGTGTATTGTAAAGATTATTTAAAACAAAATCGACGAATTTGAAAGGGAGAAAATATTACTTCTTATTAAATATTGTTTATTTATTAATAAATATTATTTATTATTTGAAATACGACAAAAAACACGTACGCTACGCGCGCGATTATTTTCTTGCTCTTGCAATTTTTAAATAAAAATATAAAATTAATATAATTACCAAATTTTTGTAATTAATAGTAAATATAATCTAAAATAATACAAAAAAGGGCGTTGTATTTTTGATAAAAAATAGCAATTTTCGACGAAAAATATAACCATAATCTATTATCATTCAAATATTGTAAATATTCTTTGGAATCTAATAATTTTTCTTTAACAATGGCAATTTCAAACGAAAACCATTAACATAACATAACCAAAAATAGTATAAGATTGTAAATCTTCTTTTAAAGTTAATGTTTTTTTGTTTACAATCACCATTTTTCAATGAAGAATGTTATTACATTGTTCGAATTGTAAAGAGTTTGGTTTAAAAATTACAATTTTAAAATAAAACGCCAACGTAACCTAAAATTGTTCAAAAATGACTAAAGCTATTCGAAATCTAGCGATTTTTCAATAAAAACTTTTATTTCCGACTAAAAACACTAACACAATGCAAAATTGCTAAAGCTTTTAAATTTTACTATTTAAAAAAAATCATTAAATTTAAATCTAATGATTTTTTGTTTAAAAATACCAATTTTAGGTGAAACACCAATATAACCTACAGTTGTTGGAAAAATTGTAAATATTCTTTGAAATCTAATTATTTTTTTTTGAAAATTCCAATAATTTCCGGAAAAAACTCTAATATAACAGAAAATTCTTGAGAATTGCAACTCTTCTTCAAAATCTAATAATTTTTGTTTCAAATGACCGATTTCCTGTGAAAAACGTTTATGAAAAGTTTTGAATTTTCTTTGAAAGTTTTTTTTTATTAAAAATACCAATTTTTCACAAAAAATACTAATATAATCCAAAATAGGTGAATGATTTTAAATCTTGTTTAAATTAGTAATGATTAGTTTTAAAAAAAATCAAGATACAAATTTTTTACGGAGTGGCTACATCGCCATACAAGTATGTCGATATAACGACGGTAGCTTATATCGACATACAAGTATGGCGAAATAACAACGGTAGCTTATATCGCCATACAATTATGGGCGGTACTTTATTTCGCCCTTTGGAATATATGCAGTAGGGAGCGACGGTCAAAATAAGGAGAGTTGGTTATTTATTATTATATAGTAGATTATAATGAACAAATTAATCATTATAAAGGCAGTTATGCACCAGCGGAACATGTCAGGCGAGTTAACCTCAAAATGTCAAAAACAGGGCTCAGAGGTGGTTCTAACCAACGCTGTCAGGTGGCGCAAAAGTCGTATGCGCGAAATTTAAATTTCATTGGACTTGCTACTATCCCTACGAATGAAACATTTAAAAAAAAAATAAATAAATATAAATAAAGTGTAAGGTTCGAATCCATTTCAGATCATACAGACAAGCAGTCCAATTTCAAGTCACATAATTATTCGACTCTTAAATATGTTGTTTATTAAAGAATTTAGTAACTGTTTAATAGCACTTTAAGAACAGTGGAAGAAAAAAATTTTTTGGTCTTTTCAGTTGTAAACTTTTAACATCGTAGCTTAAAGAATT
>JAUELO010000031.1:3536990-3551030 GCA_032357855.1 Amphibolips quercusostensackenii | reverse complement strand
TTTTTGATCTCTCAAAATTTTAAGATTTGAAATTTACAGAGAGAAAGTAAAATTCTATCAAGATTCCAAATTAAAATTTGTGGGTAAATTGCAAAACTCCATCCTTCTATGAAAAGCGATGGAACCAGAACAAAGTTTTATGCAGTTTTTTCCAAATTTAATTAAGGAAAATTAGAGAATATCAATACGCAATACTGTAGCACAAATATAAAACCTGAACTTCAAAATGGGCTTCAAAATAGGCCCCCAAATTAAAGATCTTAATACCATGGATTTTCTTAATTTCTAAAATTCAACTACACTCAACTTCCGATATACGCATGATTTTGGGCATGGCTTGCTGTGGCCTTGATCCTAAACCGGGAGAATCCAAAAGTAAACAGGCAGGGCTGCATGAACCATTTCTGTTGGATGCAGCTAATGCGCTTAGAGTGCGGCCCTCTTGCTGTTTTTCACACTTGACTGAGTACTGCCCCCCTCTCACTCTCCCTCTCTCTTGGTCCCGCGGATCCCCTCATCGTGAAACTGCCGAGGACATCAATTCTAGCAATATCGTAAATCGGATGTTCTTGTATCGGAAGTTGAGTGTACTTCCAGAAAATTTCAAACTCTAAAATAAAAACTCACCTGTACTGTACAGGTTCGCCAATTCTTGAGCACCCTTATGATTAGGGCCCCATCTGGGCACAATTCTGTCTTCCGTGGAAGTAGGGATGACCGAGTTGGCATTGGGGTCATCCTCCAGCATGGAATTTTCATAAATCTGTCGATCAGTTTTCACAGGAGCTAGAAAATTTGTTGCCATAGAACATGCGGCTGATGCCGCTTGTCCCAAATGGGGTACAGCAGAGGCTTCCATAATACTTTGAAAAAATCCCAATTGCTATAAATCACTTGCCCAATATTAAGAAAACAATTTTCTCATCAGGGTATACTCATAAAACCAATAAGATCACTTGAATATGAATTTTGGACTTAAAATCTGTTCTCATGATCTTCTCAAATAGGAAAATTTTACCTTCTTCTTAAAAGGTGATGTAAAAATTCCTCCTGCCAGTCACTGAGCTATGATCCAAAAAAATATTTTTCTTATTGCGAATTTCTGTCCAGGTCGACGGCTTCTGAATATTCGCCATACGAACAAAGAAATACGCGCTTTCGGGCGCGTATTTTTCAATGTTGGGCTATAGCTCAAACCTGATTCTTCTTTTGAGAATGCTACTTGATGTCGAGTTTTTCCAGAAATGTAGGGGTCTAGATATCTGAGAAAAATTAAGACCCTTCATAAGCGTTTTCAGCTGAAATGTAGGCGATTTCATCCTGAGTGGTGTCTAATGATCTAATGTTTTGAGACCATGAGTATGTTTCTGGTCATTGAGGAAACCTGATTTAACTGAAATTGTTCCAGTTTGGTACTTCGATCTTCACTGCAACGAATGATCTTGTTCTGAATTTCTGCAAAAGAATTAAAAAGAAGCATTTTAAAAAATTTGAAGAAAATATTTTATACCAATAGCTTATGGCTAAAAATAAAAAAAAGTTAACAATATCCTGTCCTGAGAAAACTATTGGCTTCCATTCACCTAAACAAATGTTAATTATAGGGTCTGATCTTGTTTGACTCATTGTATAATATCTTGAGAACTAATTATTTAAACTTTATCTGGTAATTACGGAACACCTTTTACAAAAACAAGTTTCTAAGAAAATCGTGTTGATTTTTTTTATTTTTACCCTTATATATAGAAAATTTTCAAATATTTATGAAAGGCATCGATTATGAAATCCTTTCCTTTCAGAAAATTATTAAATAATTCAAAATGTTCGTTTGATCTAAATGCAAAGTGGCTAAAAAACTTTATTTTTAAAATTCCTTTATTTTTCCCTGATCAATTTTTCATTTTCCCTGGACATTAATATTCAAAGACCACAATCTTAATGCAAGATGTATTTCAAAATCTCTGACTTTTCTCCGACTTTCCATGACCAATAATCTTCTGAAATATCTTATACTCTTCTACGATCTTGTACAATGTTTCGAAATGTTATAGAATCTTTTAAAATAATTTAGAATATTCTTGAAACTCTCAAGGATATTCTGAACCATTCTAGAATCTTTCACAATATTTTAAAATCTTTCAGGATCTTCTAGATTTTCAAAATCGCCTAGGATCTTCTATAATGTTCTAGATATAACAGAATATTTTAGTGTTTAAAATTTTTCTGTTATATTTTCAAATCTCCTAAAATGATCGAGGGTAGTTTAGAATCTTTTATGTATGTTGCAGAATATTTCGGGATCTTCTGGAAAATTTTAGAATGTTCTACAATCTCTTAAAACCTTTCAGCATTTCCGCAAAAATTTCAAGAATTTCTACAAGATTCTAGAATGTGCCAAAATATTGCAAAATCTTTATTGACTTGAAAATCCTCTAGATTTTTCCATAATATTCCATAATCTTTCTGAACCTCTAAAAATTTCTGCAATGATTCAGGTTCACCCATAAAATGATCTAGAATATTTTATGAACTTTCAGGTTGTTTCATAATACTTCAAACATTTTTAGCTTGTTTTAAAATATGCAAAATCTTCTAAATTTCATAAAAATTATATTTTTTTTGTTCCATCTGTACAATTTTTAGAACATTTCAAGGCTCAATAATGATAACAGTCTAAATTTCAATTCCGTGAACAAATAAAAATCGAATTGTATACAATGTGTAATGAAAAAGGGTAACATGAAAAGTTTTAATTCCAAGTTGCATAGGTACAAGTAAAACTTGAAAAACTATAATATTTTTGCACTGGAAAATTCAACTGAAATTGGAAGCTTAAACACTTAATGACCAATTCATTCGATGAAGATTACCTGCGGATGAACAAAAATTAACAAAAATTGACAAAAATTTATTAAAAATGTAGTATTTTCCAAACGAGCGTAGTTATTTGGGATTTTCTTTTCTCATTTGACGTGGGAATTCTTTTTTTTTAAACTGATTTCAAAGGAATAAAAAAAAGAAAAAAAACGAAGTATATTTTTAAAAAATTTCCCGGACTCGAAAATGATTAAGCACCATAAAACTATGTAATAGGATGCCTTCCTTACGTAAGCAGAAACTGTATAAAAATATGGAAACAAATAAAAAAGGTTGGGCTTTCCAGAAAACCTTCCTTACTTTTTTTTTCATCGAATTTTGAAAACACGAAAAATTAATTTCTCGGAAAAACACACATTTCTTATTTTTTTAAATATTAAAAAAAAATCTGGAAAATTGAAATAATATAATTTTTTTATATTTATTTTTGTAAGAAATGCAAGATATCACAAAAGAATAAAAGATAATTTATGCAGAACTTTTCTAGGTGTGTAAACTTTCATCTGAACACTTTTTGTACCTATCGTTGTTTACGATAAAACGGAAAAAATAAGATTTTTCGAAAATAATTTTTTCAGTGTGAAGCACCCCTAACGAAACTTAAGAGATATGAAGTAAATATTACCATCTATTTCTAAAAAAAAAATTTTAAGTTGGGTTTTTAAGAAAATCTATTTTCAAAAATTTTAGAAAAACAGACACCAATTTTTCTTTTTTTATTACTTTTTTTCGTTAGGATCAATTGAAAAATCAAAAAAATATACATGCATATATTTATTTTTTATTTTTTTATTTCACTCTAGAATCACATATTTAAATAAAAAATCAATCTGATACCATAATCTAGACTTTTCTTGAAAATTTGCTTGATCTGAAATGGAATGGGTCTAATAAATAATTATAATTTCCTTATTATTACTATACTACTGTATTTATTTATCTAACTATATAATTATGCATCTAATAATTTTTGAATTAAAAATTCTTCTTCTAGACATACAAGTTTTATAATTCTAAACTGTTGTAAAATATATAGAATACAAATTTAAATCAATGTATATCTCCGATCAACTATGACGTGATATATTCATGAGATGACTTATTCTTCCATTTATTCTTGAAACATTATAACATTATATATTTTTGTTCAGAAGTTTTTTTAGTCATCAGTGCAGGTCTTATTAAAAAAGAATTATAATAATAATAATAATAAATTCAAAATAATTACATATACTGAGGATTTACGCTATACTTAATATTAAATTTCAATTACAATCTTTAGTTAGCATAAATAAATGGTTTAAAACCGAACACCTTTTTTCAACTCTTTTTTAACAAAAATTATTTACAGTTAATTTTTTATATTAAATATACATTGATTCATCAATGTTTATTGAATATAAAAAATTTACTATAAAGACTTTTTGTTAAAAAAGAGTTGAAAAAGGGTGTTCGTTTTTTTAGCAATTGTGGAAATGATAATTTAATAATTGCCTCTAATTTATTTTAAATAAAAATATATCAACAATGTTGTAAGTTTCAATAACAATTATAGTTTCGGTTTTCAAAAACGTTTCTAATTGCATTACTAAAAACTTTATTTTTATTACATTTTTAACCCTTTTCAAAAAAAAAAAAATTACGATCCTTGATATTGATCAAATAATTATTTGATCAATATCAAGGATCTACAGAATTCTCAAGACATTAACTCTTTCCAATAACCTCCTACAATATGAGGTTTGATGAGAGTGAAAGATTTGACGTACTGAAAATAAAATGCACAATATTTCACGATTATTTCCCGGTTCGAAAAAATTTGCCACGTTCAATGAAATTAAAAATTCAAACTATTAAAGCTACACTTTTTTTATTTCAAGTAATCAAACTTAAACTTTAAAAGTTTTGTAATTCAAATTTTTTAAATTCAAATCCTCAATAATTCACACGTATAAAATGAAAGCTATTAATACTTTACAACTAAACAATTTTAAATTAAATGCATTTAAACTGACAAATTAAAAATTTTTAACTTTTATAAATAGTGAAAAAATAAGAAACTACTTTCATAAAAGTACAGTTTAAAGATTCAAATTCAGTTTAAAAAATATAAATTTATGTTATTATTTTCAATGCTCTAAATTAGAGAACGAATCAATCAATTTGTAAATTTTCAAAATTATATCAGTTCAAAAATTGTTCAATTGTTATTTATAAATCCGAATTTGTTTTTGTTTTAAAATATTTTGAAACATTCTCTTAAAATTATTTTTCTAAAACAAAGAATAATTTGAAATTTTCCCAGGTTTATCAAGAAAGTTTTCTTATTATCTTATAACCTTTCAAAATCCTCAAAACTTCAAATTTAATAAATTAATTATCTTAATAATTCTCTTTGTAAAAATTTAGTCAAATTCGTAAACTTTAAAGTTTAATTTCAAAATGCTCAAAAATCTAGATTTTGTTTTCAAGTTTTTAAAATTTTTTCGAATTTTTAATTATTTTTGAAATTTTCTAAAATCTTCTAAATTTTTTTTCAAATGATTCGAATTTTTTCTAAATTTTTTTTAAATCCTGAAAAATTACAAGAATTCCATTCAAATCTTCCGGATTTTTTTTTTTACAATTTTGGAATCTTAAGACATTTTGTGTATTTTTTTTAACTTTTCACAATTCTCAAACAGCTTTTAAATTTTTTGTTTAAAATCTGAGAAAATCAGCATTTTGTTTTAAATTATTTGAAATCATTTCAAATATTTAATTACTTTTAAATCTTTTCATATCTTTTAAATATTTCTTCAACTTAGTCGAATTTGTTTTAAATTAATAAGTGTTCAATTGTTGTTAAAACATCAAAATGGAATAATTTCGCTACAAATTAAAAATGTTTTAAATAGAACAATTGAAATTATAACGTTCAAAGATTAAATTTAGCTCTTTGAAATTTTAACGAATCAAGGCCTTCTTTTTCGAACAATTCATTTTTTTTAATTGTTTAGTTTTAAATAATTGATTTATAATTGCTTGTTAAGAATAAACAGTAAAATATTGTATTGATTAAATCATTTTTTTCTTAATCCAAAATTTTCAAATTGAATGGGTTAAAATGGAATTATGAAAAATGGTATTATTTTTTTTATAATTTTTTTATTTATTAATTACTTAGTACAAGTAAATAATCTTCAATAGAAAAATATTAGCCAATTCTGAGAAAATCAACAGAGAATTTTGAAATTAAGATTTCATAGGTTTTCAAAATCGGCTTTGGATAGCGATAAAAAAATCAACTTTATCAATCTTTTCCAAAAATAAAAACTTTCTTCAGAGATATAGGAGTGATGAATGAAAATGAAAAATCTTTCATTCGAAAAATCTATTCTACTTCAAAAAAATCAAAATTCAAAATCGCGGTATCACAGCATGGCGAACATTTTTGGCAAAAAAACCGAAAAAAAATGTATAATGATAATAATTTTAAAAAAACCATGCTAAAAGGTTAAGAAAAATTACTACTAACATAAAAATTTCAACTAAAAGTGAAATAAATTTTATCTAAAATAAAAAAAAATATTTGATAAAAAAATGAGATTTCGAAAGAAGCCTTTTACCACAATAGGTATTTAATTTTTAAAGAATTTTTTATGTAATAAAACCATTTTCGATGAAAATGTTGGTTATCTAGTTCTGTGTTGCCACCCTTTAAATGTACGCCTAAAAATGAAGATTCAAAATAGACAATTTTTTAAGTAAAAGATTTGAGAACTATGCATTGTAAACTGAATGATATAACTGAAAAACTTATAAAAATTTAACTTAACAAAAAAAAGTTAAAATCGAACTTATTTTAAATTTATAAATAATATCTCATAATGAGAAGAGATAGATGATTTTTCGAAGTTGCATTATATCATCATGTGATATGAAATCTGTGATATTTTAAGTGATTAGATAGATTTTTCTTCAAAAAATTTGTAAAATTCACGGTCAAAAAATAAATTCAATGTCATTTCCCGTTGTTGTTCGGTCAGAAAAAATTCCCTGACAATTTTTAGTAGAACACTAAAATAATTAGAATATATAAGGAACAGTCGATACATGTGTCAAGTACACGTAACGACTAGAGGGTTAATTATTATCTGATCTCTGATATGCGTATTTATCACTATGTAATTATATGGGGTTAAGTGCAGGTTTCGTCGTACACATGCAATGCTGTCTCTATTTTTAAACGACTATTCCTTCCATAAAAAGAACAGTTCTCTATAAACTTAAAAATTAATGAACATATAATTATTTTGCACTTCGGTTTTTATTTGTGTTCTAATATCCTCATTAGGAAACACAAAATTTAATTAAATTCATATCAAAATATTTATTTTTGATATCACTTGCCAAAAAATGATAAGGTCGAAAAAACTTCCATATAATGTCCATTTATATTGTTAAATTAAAAATATAAAATTAAGAATTCCTCGATTTGACTCTTTTTAATTCAATTTCAGCATAAATTGTACAATTTTGAATGATCGAGAAATTTTTTATTCTAGTCACTTTTAGGTGTTTGACTACACTAATATAAATTACTATTAGGCCAAAGTTAATTAACTCTAGCAATACTTTACTACAGTTCCCAGAAATAGAATAAGTGTAATTTTTGTAACCGATCATTTAAAATCATTAAATTTACATACATGGTAATGCGTTATGCGTTGCATCTCATTAAAAAATACGGATCTCGTGCTTTAAATTGTACATTTGTGCTGTTATTTCAAAAATTGTTTTTTCTTTTTCTCGAATATGGAAACATGATACAAATTTTACAAAAAAAAAAAAATTATTTTACATTATCAGAGTTTTCATAGTACGGTTTGTTGGCGATTTTCTTAATTTATGTAGAATCAATTATTATACAATGTATAATTTAAAAAAGGCAATACAAAAAGTTTTAATTTCAGATTACGTAGGTACAAGTAAAAATTAAGACATTAAAATATTTTTCACTAATTTACACAGATCATATTCTAAAGGGGCAGTTTTAAATAATAAAGCGCAGTGTAAAACGAAAAAAGTGTTAAATTTCATAATTAAGGATAGTGTTTTCTGACGTTGAAACTGTCCGGATTTTTTCTCAAAAAATAATTATTAAAAAGATTTCACAAAGACTTTAAAGATTTAACAGGTTTCAATCACTTCAAAAGATATTTTACACAAATTAAAAAAATGTCTAAGATTTTAAAATATTTTACAGATTTTAAAAGAATTTACAAAGATATCACAAAAATGAAGATTCCAAACATTTTTAAAGATTTCAACATTTTCAAAGATATCCAAAATTTCGAAAGATTTTACAAAAATTGCAACAATACGAACGATTTTCAAGATTTTGCAAAGATTTAGAAAATTAAAAGATTTCAAATAATTTCCAAAGATTTAAAAGATTTCAGAAGATTTCACAAAAATTGCATTGCAAAGATTTTAAAGTTTGTATACATATCAAAACATTTCCAATATTTTAAAGATTTCAACGATTTGAAAAATTTCAAAATATTTTATAAAAATTTCAAAAATTCTAAGGATTTCAAAGATTTTGCGAAAATTTCAAAAGATTTCACAAATATTTCAGAAGATTTTACGAAGTTTTCGAAACATATCGTCAAGATTTCAAAAGATTCCGAAAAATTCCAAAATATTTGAAATATTTCATAGATTTCAGGGGATTGCATAAATATTTCAGAAGATTTTACAAATATTTCATGAGATGTCGCAAAGATTTTAAAAAAATTCAAAAGATTTCAAATATTTCAGAAGGCTTTACAAAGTTTCTAGAAAATTGCACAAAGATTGCAAAATATTTCAAGAGAGTTCAATAGTTTTCAAAAGATTTTGCAAAAAGATTTTAAGAGATTTCCAAAGGGGTTAAAAAAATTTCAAAACAATGTAAAAATGTTTCAGAACATTTTGCATAGATTTCATAATATTTCGCAAATATTTCAATAGATTTCGCAAAGATTTTAAAAGATTTTATAAGAGTGAAAATAATTTTAAAATAATTAAAAAAATTTCAGAAGATTTCGCAAAGATTTCAAAAGATTTCAAAAGAGTTTAAAATATTTCGAAAGATTTTACAAAGTTTTTAATAAGTTACGCAAAGATTGCAAAATAATTCAAAAGAGTTCGAAAGTTTTCAAAAGATTTTGCAAATATTTCAAAAGATTTCGCAAAAATTTTGAAAGATTTCAAGAGAGTTGAATAAATTTCAAAATAATAAAAAAGATTTCAGAAGATTTTGCAAAGATTTCAGAATATTGCGCAAATATTTTGAAAGATTTCGCAAAGATTTTGAAAGAGTTCATAAGATTTAAAAAAATTTCAAAATAATTAAAAAAATTTCCGACGATTTTGCAAAGATTTCAGAATATTTTGCAAATATTTTCACAGATTTAACAAAGATTTTAAAAGAGTTCATGAGATTTAAAAAAATTTCAAAATAATTAAAAAGATTTTTAACGATTCTGCAAAGATTTCAGAATATTTCGCAAATATTTCAAAAGACTTCGCAAAGATTTTAAAAGAGTTCATAAGAGTTAAAAAATTTTCAAAATAATATAAAAGCTTTCAGAAGATTTTGCGAAGATTTCTGTGGACGCGTGCAAGTCTCAAATTTTAAAAACTTAGGTTACTTTACTTGACACGGATTTCGCAAAGATTTTGCAAAGATTTAAAAAGATTTTAAAAGATTTCAAAAAAGTTCAAAAAATTTCAAAATAATTTAAAAGATTTCAGAAGATTTTGCAAAGATTTCAGAATATTTCGCAAATATTTCAAAACATTTCGCAAAGATTTTAAAAGATTTCATACGAGTAAAAACAATTTCAAAATAATTTAAAAAATTTCAGAATATTTCGCAAAGACTTCAAAAGATTTCAAAAGAGTTCAAAATATTTTAAAAGATTTTAGAAGATTTCACAAAGATTTCAAATATATAGAATATTTCATAGATTTTAGAAGATTTCACAAATATTTCAAAAGGTTATAATTTTACTTAAAATTTCATATTTCTCGATTGAAAATTAAACTGTTTTGTAGAAAAAACGTCTTTTTGGCTTGAAAATTTAACAGCTAGGTAAAAAATTAAACTATTTGGTTGAAAATGAACTTTTTTGTTGAAAATTCATTTTTTTGTTTGTTGAAAATTCAACTATTTGGTTAAAAGTTTAACTATTTCTATAAAAATTTAACTATTTGGTAGAAAATGACCTTTTTGTTAAAAAAGCATATTTCCGGGTTAAAAATTCAACTATTTTGTATATATTGGTAGAACATTAATTTTCTTGAAGGAAAATTCAACTATTAGGTTCAAATTTTATCTTTTTTGGTTGAAAATTCAACTACTTGATTAAAAGTTAAACTACTTTGTTAAAAATTCAGTTTTTCTACATTTACCTCTTTAATTGAAAAACTAAAATTTTTATTGAAAATTCGTTTTTTTTTGTTATAAATAAATTCTTTTTTTAAATGTAACTATTTTATTTTTGGTTGGAATTTTATACTTCATAAGTTGAAAAATCTTCTATTTGGTAGAAAATTCGTTTTTTTTGTTCAAAATTAATTGTTTGAACTGAATATTTGTCGAATCCATTTTTGATTGAAAAATATATTTTTGAGTTAAAAATTAAATGATTTAAATTAATGAATTAAATATAAATTTTTATCCAAATGATTGAATTTTAAACTGAAAGAGATCAATTTTCAAACTAAAAAGATTGACTTTTAATAAAAATAGACGCATTTTCAATAAACCAGTTTAATCATCAACAATAACAGATTATTTTCCTGACAAACTATGCAACAGATTTAACAAAAAAGATTACATTTCTACCAGAAAAAGATTAATTTTCAACGAATTAGTTACATTTTGAACCACAAGGATTAACTTTCAACACAAAAACGAATCTTCAACAACCAAACAGTAGTATTTTAAACCGAGAAGATTGATATAAAAAAATGAATTTTTAATCAAATCAAAGAATTTTCAACTAAAAAATATAAATTTTCTACAAAAAAATGGAATAGTTAAAATTTCCAGAACAAAAAACAACGAATTTGTAACAAAATTAATTTTTCGAACTAAGAAATGAATTTTTAACAAACCACCCATGTAAGGCCTCGAGGTGAGCCCCCCCCCCAAGGGCGTTACGCATTTTTTGAACGGCCCTTTATTAAAAAAAAAGTTATTTTGGAACATAAAAGTACAATACAAATTTTCCAGACGAAATTATTAAGGTACATCATCAGAGTTTTATGAGTGCGATTTGTTTTGCAATTTTTTCAATATGAATGAAATTTCACTTAGGAATGATTTTTCTTACAATATGTCAGATATGATTCTCTTGGCAGCAAGAAGTGACGAATTAAAATCGATGACTGCGTTGAGGCGTAGTCGCTAGCTAACGCGATAAGTATAAACTAAAATTATGATTCTATTACCACGATCGTTACGCGCGCACCTGCTCGTCTTTAAAGGACAATCGAGTTCTCGTGATACATTATATCCTCGCAACTTTATTTACGATCTAAATTATTTAATAGCTCTCATAATCAATCATTTTCATTTCCCATTCTTCAAATAATTTCAGGAAACCAGTAAAAATTATTTACATTTAACTAGTTTTTTAAATCAACTGTTATTTTTTGTTTGAATAATATTTTTGTTTTAGGTCGTTTATTGTTTCTAATTTTATGGAAATAGAAGACATTAAAAGGGATGAAATGAAATATAATTGGGAGACATTACACATAGGGTAGATACACCGATTGTCGGCGTATCGCAAGGCCATTTTTACATTTGACATATTGATACTCACGACTGATAAGGTTTCATACACATTACAAATTCCACATTTTATGCGGTAGGAAATTTGAATAATTCCATGTTTCACTCATTTTTATCGAAAAAAGTTGATGAAGAGATTGACTATTAATCAATGAGCTTGAATAATTAAGGGATATTGTTTTTCTTATCAGTGATTCAAACCAACAAATTTGTTTTAATATAATTGTATATCTTATAATTTGATACACTATGAAGAATATCTTGTATTTATTTTAAAGATCAGATTATTTAATTTACAAATAAAGTATTGTTTCAAACACAATTTTGCTTGGCTTACAAAATTGGTTTAAATTCACTATTTCGGGTTTCTTCATGTTCAATCGGATCAATTCAGTTTTTAATACTAGTACATCTTCAGCATTTTACACCCGTTGCGAATAATTAAATTAAGTTTTGGTTTTTTCTTTTATCAAAACTGGGTATTAATTATTTAAAAAATATTTAACTTATAAATTAAAAACATTTCCTTGACTAATCCAACAAAGGTCTGAATTATGAAATACTGAGGAAATTAATTTATATGTCACGAAGGTAGATTATTTTAAAAATAAATAAAAGAAAGATTGAATAAATGAAATACCAATAAATGATGTTAATTAATACATAAAGAAAAAACTGGAATCCAACTTTATACCTAGAATTTTGTAAGTTCAAACTTCAGCAATTCAATGGTTCTTTTTTTGAACTGATAGCTGTAATATTCTAAATTTGGTATCAATCTTATTTTATTTTCAATAATTAAATATTCTTGATTATTCTGCAAGTTCATGTATATTATTTATGTATTATTTATTGTTATCAAACTCAGAAATAAGATTTGCATGTAACCTGAAAATAATCTTTACCATTCCCATGTCGGGAATTTTCTATTCCGGTATTTTTTTCGGGAGTTTTACAGTGTTGAAAATTTTATTTTTTGGGATGTTTTAGTCATCCTAATGAATCATGTTCTAAATTTAAAAGTCTTTTTAGTACATGAATGTTTGTGTATAATCAATTTTTGTTTCAAACATGTTAATTCGAAAAAGTTTGCAACTTCGACTAAAATTAGCACCTTAGTACCTAGCTTCAATAATTGCGAAAACAGTATTTCCTTTCTATAAAATTGATGAAAATTACTCTTTTTTGTTTATTAATTTGTTTTAACTATTCAGAAATGAGATAAAGTGTATTTAGAAATGGTTCTTAACCATTTTCTAAGCAAATAGGTTGGTGCACTTAAAAAATAGTTCTCAAAATGTGGCACTCGATTTTAAATTAACTTCCAATTGTTTACACAATTTTCATCCGTTATATAATATATTTAAAAAATAAACAAATAACTGAAAGAAAAATATTCATTCTTCACATTTATCAATTAGGCCATATTATTTAGAAAATTCCATCAATTTGTGATATTTTGTGAGAAGTAATTATTTTAAGCAAATATAAATCATTTAAACAATTATCAGTGAGTTAAAAAAAAAGTTAGAAGAGACTAGTGGAAATTGAAAAAATCGTACAAAACTATGACTTTTAAAATTCTTTCGGTGAGAGGTTGAACATCAATAATTCAAAATTGTTTAAACAATATAAAAAGAACTCAATTTCCGGGGGAAGAATTTAAAAATAAATTATGGATTAATATTCGTCAAAGAGTTTTGATCAGATAAAGTACTCAAAAAACATTTATTTTAACAATTTTTTTTTAATTTACATTTTTCTTACTATCTTATTACTATTTTTTCACTTTTTTTCAATACTTTATTTTCTTACTATCTGTTATTACTACTTTTCTTACTATTACGTTTTTCTTACTATCGTTTCTTACCAGTTTTTGAAAAATAGTTGAATTTTATTAAATGATGGTTTCTTTGATAATAGATTTAATGCTTTCACGATGAAACTCTTTTATTATGATGGTTTCTTTGTTCGCAGGAAACATTCTCTACAACTCTATAGTTTCCAAATTTAAAAGTTTTGTCTACGGCTGAAATTGTTAAAACAATTTTTTTTCAAGGAAACATTTTTTTTTAAATTAGTATATTTGAAGATTATTTACTTATTTTCAAAATTAGAAACAGTAAAATTGTAGGGAATGTTTTTCCGAAAAAATAAGTTATGATTTATTAAAATTAAACCATTTAAAAAAATTGGCAAAAAGCGATATTAAGAAAAGATTTAATTACAAAAACTAATTGTTAACATAATTTTTTTCTTCAGATTAACAGTAAAATATAGAAAAAAATGAATATTTTATTTAAAAAAAAAAACATGTATGATTCCCATTT
>JAUELO010000031.1:3466983-3479796 GCA_032357855.1 Amphibolips quercusostensackenii | reverse complement strand
GCACCGCCTCTCTTTTGCTTCCGCGGTCTCCACATCAGCAAAATGACGAAAACTGAAGTTCTAGAAACGACTTGAATGTGAGTTACTTAAATGGAATTCCAAGTGTAAATATTTATAATTTTTCAAAATATATTGTTTATCTTGTTCATATCAGGAAATTTTTTTAAATATTAGGAATAAAGCAGGACTGTATATGATGTATTTGTTCGCATTTTCGAGACGCATTAATGGATCTATTAAACAACCTTTCATGGCCTAAAAATTCCGTTTTTAATTAAAAAAAGTATATTATTTACTTCGTGTATACCAGCGATCACAGGTTGTCACCTATTCACCTTTTTGAAATTTGTCATCTATTTTACCTATTTTGCAAATTTGTCATTTTTTTACCTGTTTTGTAAATTTTGCCTTATTTTTAATTTACAAAGTATAATTTTGTTTACAATTTTATTTTAAAGTACCTTGTGAGCCAGTTTTCATTTTAATTCAGTTCGCGGTTCATGATCGTGTCTATCAAAAAAAGTTGTCGATCTTTAAAGTATGGTATTATTTAAACCAATACAGGATTTTAATTTTTCGGTCCTCCATCTGATCAAACTTTTAGTCTTATTTTTAAACGTGGCGGAAAATCCTTTTAAGAACGTCATAATAAAGAAAACATTAGTGATTTTTTTTCAAAAGTTGAAAGACAATTTCTTTGAAAACCCCATTAGTTTACTATTCTCAATTTTTACTTTTGGTTTCTAAAAATAATTCTGATAACACTTTTATTAAAGCGTTATGTACCAAATTTTTACTGAAATATAAACAAAATCTGTTAAAATAGTATTATTTAAATAATAATTTTCATGCGGTTACTAAAAAAAACTTTTACTTAAAATTTTTCGTTGAAAGTCTACTTTCGAAGGTTATTAAAAACACATTTTAGCTTACACTGATACTGTCCCAAATTACTTTTTTCCATTACACTTTAACAAAAATATCTTTTTAAATATATTTTATCATCCATCAAACATCATAAAATCGTATTATTTTGAAAAAAACAAACAATTTTGTACTGTAGTATTCACGTTTGAGTAGAAAATTTGTTGAATCAGGAAGAGAGAGAGAAAAACGTCAACAGACTACTTTTTAGGCCTTTTTAAGAGGGATGATTTCATTCTTTTGACGGTTGTCATATCTTGTCGCGTTTTTGTGAAAAGACGTCGATTTTCGTGTTTTGGTGAAAAAATATTAGATATTATTCTGTGTCATTGGCTTTGGGAGTAAAAATACTCATAACTTTTTCAAAACGGAATTTCCGCAAACGAAACTTCCGCTGGATTCAGAATGAACTCCAAAAGTTCTAATTTTTTTATTATTCCGATAATATGCCGGTCGATCCATTTCCTTCCAATTGATTTAATTAATTATCTCATAAAACTTTTTTGATGTTGGGAATATATAGCAGTACTGTATTTGATATAATTGTGCGTGTCTTTGAGATGCGTCGATTGTCTTATTGGCAAACCTTTGATTATCTTTCACGATTAATCAGTAGCGACTTATAAAGTTTAAAAAAAGATTATAGAGCAATTCTATGTCAAATCATTGGAAGAATTTAAGCCATTGGGCATTTGTACTTCATCCTCAGCTAACCTTACTTTGTTCAGTGCTGAGGGGGAAACAATGGATCAAATGCATGGGGTTTGATCCATTTTTGACTTATTTTGTTCATATCTTCGTAAAAACTAATTTTTTCTATATAAGTGTATTTGGGAATTGAGCGTTCGGATCGAAGAACTCGCTGAGCTCGCGAAGACGGGTAAAAGAATTGTCCGAACGTCTTGTTTGACGGGAATTTTAAAAGTCACAAAATTAATTTTGTTCAAATATAGGCTTGTAGAGAATGACGAGACGGAACTTTTTTCTATTTTCTGTTTTTTTATCAGATAAGTATTTTTAATAATAAGCATGGAAAACTGAAAAAATGTATTCCCCAAATTCAATCAGTTTTAAAAACATAAATCGTCTTTACTTAGCCAAATATTATTGAAAGTGTTTGAAATTTGGTATACACACGCAGTATACCCTATCGATGCCTACAAAATCCAGAAAAAAGTTAAAACTACAAATTGTTTAATAATGTTTATTTGCAAATTGGGACAGATCGGTAACCCCGTTTTTTTCAGTTTCGCCGACAAAAAGTATCAACCGAACTTGAGAGTTGAAACAACTTCCAGTGACGCGTTTGTTCCTCACTATTGCAGGAAGATTTTTTTGAAATTTTGAGATCGATTCATTTAGAATTGGCGGAAGTATCCATTTTACAAGAAAGCATTCAACGCCGCCAACGATAGCTCCGCCAGCACTCAGCGCCATCGGGCAGCGTACTCGTTACTGATAGCCGTTGGCGGCGTAGCATGCTTTCTTGTAAAATGTATATTTCCGCCAGTTCTCAATAAATCGATCTGAAAATTTCCAAAAATCTTCCTTTAATAATGAGGAACATATGTCTCACTGGAAGTTGTTTCAACTCTAAAGTTCCTTCGATACTCTTTGTCGTCGAAACTGTGAAAAAACGGGGTCACCTATCTGTCCCAATTTGCAAATAAACATTATTAAACAATTTGTAATTTTAACTATTTTCTTGATTTTGTAGGCATCGATAGGGTATATTGCGTGTGAATACCAAATTTCAAACACTCACAATAATATTTGGCTGAGTAAAGACGATTTATATTCTAAAAAATAAGTGAATTTGGGAAATAATTTTTTTCAGTTTTTCATGCTTGTTATTAAAAATACTTATGTTAAAAAAAAAACAGAAAATAGAAAAAAGGTCTGTCTCGTCGTTCGTTACAAGCCTACATTTAAAAAAAAATTAATTTTGTGACTTAAAATTTCCGTCGAACGAGACGTTCGGACAATACTTTTACCCGTCTTCGCGAGCTCGGCAAGTTATTCGATTCGGACGCTTAATTAGTTTTTATTTTTAATTACTATTTAATAAAATAATACTGTGACAATAATAATTATTTATCACAAAGATATAACAGAAAGTTTTGTTCCATGCATTTGGTCCATTGTTTTCCCCTCAGCACTCAACGAAGTGAAGTTAACTAGTGGTTGAAGTGAAAATATCTAATGGACCACTGCATGTTTCATACTATTAGTCGCGGGAGTTTTGAAAGCGGAAATTGTATCCGCACTTCACTCACGATATGCAATAGTTTAAGATTCCAACCTTTATAATGAGAAACGAAGATACCGTAACTTCGGGGGTCTCTGCTAGGCTCTGGCCTAACAAGAGTCCCCGGCATGTTCTTTTTCCTCAACTAATTCTTCATCAGAAATGGCCTAATTTTCTTCCTGTAATATATATTTATGAATATTTTTTATATTAATTAAAAGAATTCCATTTCGAAAAGTGTGAAAAATGTTTTTATACCAAGCAGGTATTTATTGATTTGAAGACAATTTATTAGGCGAAGTCTTCGTCCCCGACTTTTTTTTCTACAATTACTGCTTCAATTTTGCAGCAGAAAGTTAGTGTCCTAAAATCGGTATGAATGTAATACTCAAGATTATAAATCCGTTTTAGACATTTTAGAGCATTTTGCAACAGCGAATATTGTGAATATTTCAAATAGAGTAAGATGACATAATGTTTGGAAAGAGAGTATCGTAGTATCGATGAAATATCAATCAATTAAAGCTGTAGCTTCAATTTGTTCTTCAGTATTTTTATTTGGGTTATTATTTATGATATTCTCTACGCAGAATTTTAACTGCCTTTAATCGATTGTAATGAAGCAAATTTAAGTTATGCAGTTCGTTCATTTTTGGATTAGTATTATTAATTATTGTTCATAAAGTCATCTAGGAAGGATGGTTATTTTCTTCACTTTACTAACAAGTATGTAAACCTTTATCTAACTGAAAATATCTCCTCCATTATGTATTACTTGCTTAAATTAATCCTTTATAATTATTATTTATCATAAATTATGTTATCCGGTTAGATTCATCTTCATTCTTGAAACATTCACCCTCTTGCATACAAAACTTTGTTTACCCTTATACCTAAAACCAGCGAAAGTTTTGACATGATACGTGAAAATATATTTTTATTTTCTATAAAATTAAAGTGTAAACTTTTCTGAAGTCTGGCGTGTTATATCGTTCTCTGACATTTTTACTTTAAAATCGGCTAATGAAGTTTAAAACTCGCCGGGTAAAATTTTTATCTTTAGTATGTATTGAGCTTGTAAATATTGGCCTTTTTTATGAATATATGTATGTGATTAGTGCTTTGGCACGTATTTATTTTTTAGGATCTAATTGAAAAATCTCTTTAATGTAAGTTAGTTAAAAATGTATATAAAATTTCAAATGTCTTCTTGTTTCCGATCATGGTGTATATTGTATTACATTATAATAAAATTGTGATTTTGTAAATTGTAAATGCGTCTTTTTATATATTCTTCTTTATTTCCTATCTTTTATAGTAGCGTGATTGCGTACTGGAATATGTATTTTATAATATAGTTTCTTTTTGAGCAACTTTAGGATAATTTTTACTGACTTATCTTAGTTTTTAATATTTTCTAAAGTTAATTATTTAATCAAAAGTATCATGAAAGTTTCTATTATTATAAGGCTGAATAAAAATGAGAAAGGATGGTCAAAAGCCGAGAAGTTTTAAAAAAGTAGGTAAGTCTATTTTAATAATTGATTTTTAATTGGCTTGTTAAATGATTTACAGCAATTGCATTTTTTAATAATACTTTACCTACTCTTTACATTGGTGAAAGAAAATATAGTTTAAATACTTTATTTCGGAAGAAATTGAAAAATAAATTAATAATATTTTTAATATTAAAATTACCCGGGGTTGTTGAATCGCTGCTACTAATTAGAGAAGATCGATTATAATGGCCTTGTTGGCTAACTTCCGAATCTCACATCAAAAAGGTTCAAAACAGTTGACAGATTGCATATGCATATTTAAAAATATACAGATTTTAGAATGAATTAAAAAATAGAGTTTTTACTACAATTCGTTTCCTCATAGTCAAAATAGTTATCTATTTTTATATTTTTATTTAAAATTAAAAAACAAATTTTGTTTTGCAACGACCCTGTTGTTGTTGGGAATATCTCATTAAAAATATGTATTACGAGAAGTTACTCAATAAAAGATATTCTCCTTTGTTCTCTCTTGCTGTCTTCAGTCAATAAAGCTAAGCGCGGATTCTATCATATAAGTATTAAAGTAAATAAGATTTTGATTGTGGTTTATTTGATGAATTGTTTAGTATTTTAGAACGATATTTTCCGGCCTCAAATTATTAGATTGTATTGTTATTAGAATAAACATATTGGCAGCGAACAGTGTTTAAAAATCAGAAGCCTCTCATTTGACGGTTAGATGTTGGAATCTTCTTTTTTACATACGTGCTTTATTTTTTATTTCCATTTAAATTTTTTTTACTCATAAGCGAGATAGTGCTTTTTATCCAATTTTTCAATGCGGAAAATCATGCCGCCTGTAAATTATGGTTCATCACAAGTCACAACCGAGGTTAGTAGGTTAAATTTTGATAAGATACTTAATGTTCCACTATAATGTTTTTTATTGAAGAGATTGTTTAATATTTCAAAAATTTAATGTTCTTATTTATTTATAGAATCTACGCATTATTTTATAGAGATTTTATCAATAAATTTCGTTTCTTTATTTACTCTTTAATAGGTCTGAAAGAAGTTATTCTACTACTTCCAGTTCAGCATCGAGCAGACGACCAGGATCTGAAAATCCAAACAGAGTAAATCCACTTCCTTTTTATCTTCGTCCTGCAACGAATTGAAATTTATGATTTAGTGACTTTAAAACACCAGCAATCTTGCTAAACTAACCATTTTAAATGATGCTAGGCTTTTTAATTTTTTAAAGAATGCTATAAAAAATAATATTTAAAGTAAGTTTTAAATATTTAAAAATCCCATTTATTTAAATAATTATTCTTTTCAAAAATTCTACTTTTTCTAATTGGATCATAATCTTAGGTTGCCGTTTTATATATTTTATGTGTTTTCCATACCTTAGCTGTATTATTTAACAAACCTGAAATTTTCTCTCTTCTATGGGGTGTCTAGCATCTTAGGGAATCCGGGAATTTTGTTAAATTATTAATTTTTAGTTTCTTCTTAAAATTACCAATGACAGCATAAAATTTAAACACAGAAATTTTTTGTGATTTTTTTGTTAATCATTTTTAATGCTCTAAATTGGAGAATGAGTCGATGACTTTGCGCGTTTTGAAAATTATACTATTTTGAAGCAATTTTAAGTCAGAAACATAAAAAATTTAACGACTTTTGAAGTTAGAAGTTTAATTATTTGTATATTAAGTCGTTTGAAATCAATTATTGTTCAATTGTTATTTGTACATCAAAATTTAAAAATTACAAATCCAAATTAAAAATTAAACAAAATGAAACAATTAGAATTCTAACGTTCAAAGATTATGTTTAGCACTTTGAAATTTTAACGATTCAAGGCTTTTTATTTGAAACAATTTAATTTAAAATTGTTTGGTAATTCATATTTGATTTATAATTGTTCATTTTAAATAAGCAGTAAAATATAATATTTTAGACTAAAACAATATTTTGAACATACGCTTTGAAATTGAATAAAAACGTTTAATTATGAGTATACCAATTGGAAATTATGAAAAAACTGATAATAGTTTAGAAAGTTTCAATTGGACGTTTACATTTATTTAACTGCTAAGGCGTTGGAATTGAAAAAGTTTAATTTTTAGGCACTGTCTATGGTTACGGAATTTTCCGTAACGTTAGCGATGAACGACCTGGAAAAGGGTTTAAATTTATGGAAGCTTCCGTAACCATAGACAGTGCGTAACTTTTAACGTTCAAATCTGTAAATTGATTAGTTTTGAACAGATTTTTGAGTCTTGTAAAATAAAATCCCGGGTCTTCCCAAACATTTTCCGGTTAAGCATCCACCCTGTTTTAAAATTATTAGTTTTAGAGTCAAAATTCAAGAAAGGTGGAAAAAAATACATTTTCCAATCAATTGTTTCCATATTTTTAATCTTGAACTTGAATTCTTGATATTAAATTTTATCTTGAAAGTAATTCGAATTTTTTTCTTCAAACATTACTTTTGATTCATGTTAGTATTTTATTTTGTAATTTGTGTACTATTTTTAGTCAACCCGTATAAGGTGGAAGTTTTTCCAAGTAATTTTTTAAAATTTTGTTATACTTGTTACATGTTTCGTTTTGGGTGATCAATACTTTGAAGAGCGAATATTTAATATTAAACTGATTAAGCAATTTTCACAAGTTTAAAAACAATAACAAAATAAAACAAATAATTAGTAATAGTACAATTGACTTTTTCAATATTTTTTCACATAGATTAATCAGAAAATAATAATAATCAGAAAAAAGATTAAATAAAAATTTTTCTTGGGCTTATTTTTAAGCTAAATTTTCGTAAAATGTAATCCCCTTTTTGACAAAACTGTGCTGATTTTTCCGTGGATTCTGTCAAGATCTGAAATTAGAATAAATTAGTCATAATTTTTAAACCTCCGTCCTACCTTGTTTTAAATTTTTCTTTAGAAGTAAAAAATGTCTCATTTTTTATATACATGATGTTTTTTTAGTCCTTGTAAATATCTTAATGTATAAAAATAGTACTATTTAGAAGTAAAATTAAATAACTTTTTTTCATTTGTGGAAATAACAAAGGAGATGAGGAAAGAAATAATGATATATATTATAAAAATAGGGAAATATATTCTTTTAAGTAAAATTAATGTGGGTACTATATTTAATTCAATTTAAAATGCTTCAACGTCCCAACTTTTCAAGCAAAAATATGTCATTTTCAACAAGATTTATGAATTCTTAATAACTTAATTGAATTTTTAACCAAAATAATGAATTTTACACATATTCAAATAAAAGCAAATTTTTAATTAAAATTTTGAATGTTTGATTGAAACAGTTGAATTTTAAACCAAAAATATTAATTTTCGTCCTAAAAAGACGAAATTTCAACAAAATACATGAATTATCAACTAAAATGATGGAATATTCAACTAACTGTATTAGTTAAATTTCAAATAGAAAAAAGTTAGTTTTCAAAGAAAAGAGATGAATTTTCATCTAAAATTATGAATATTTAACTTTAGTAGTTGAATTTTTAACAAGAGCTGAACTTTCAACCAAGAAGATTAATTTTTTCACAAAAAAGACCAAGTAGTTGAATTCTGAACTAAAAACGATAAATGTTTCACCAACAAAATAGTGTAATTTTTAATGAAAAAGATGAATTTTGAACTGAGATTATGAATCTGTAATTCGAACAGTTGAATTTTTACCCAAGAAGATTAATTTAAAAAAAAATTGAATAGTTGAATTTCCAGTTGAAAAATTGAACAATGTTTATTTATATTATTAAAATTATTATTAATATTAATATAACAACTATATAATATTAGTATAATTATTAATATTCATTATTCATATTATTCATATTAATTCATATTCATATTTTTTAACCAAAAAAATGAATGTTAAACTAAAAGGATGGAATGTTCAACTGGAAGAATTACATTTTCAGTTAAGAAAATTAATTATCAACCAAAACAAAATCCATTTTTCAACAAAATAATTCAAGTGTCATCTGTAATAGTTGAATTTCCAATAAAAAACATTAATTTTCAACAACAAAAAACGAATTTACAACAAAATAGTTAAATTTTCAAATAAAGAGATAAATTTTTTATTAAAATTATGAATCTTTAACTAAAACAGTTGAGTTTTAAACCAAAAATATTAATTTGTGACCTAAAAAGACAAAGTGTCAACAAAATACATGAATTTTCATCGAGAAAATGAATTGTCAACTAAACATTGAATAGTTAAATTTTTATTTGAAAAAATTCAATTTCAACCAAAGAGATTAATTTTCAACTAAAATGATGAAATTTTCAACTGGATTAGTTAAATTTAAAGTAAAAAAATTAATTTTCAACCAAAAAGATGAATTTTCAACTAAAGTGATTAAATTTTAAACATACTAGTTGAATTTTCAACAAAAAAATGAATTTTTAACAAAAGAGTTTGAATTTCAACCAAGTAGTTGAACTGTAAACAAAAAAGACGAATTTTCAACCAAGGAGATAAATTTTTTGACAAAAAATTGAATAGTTAGATTTTCAGTCGAAAAATTAATGTTCAACCAAAATGATAAATTTTAAATTAAAATTATGGAATATTCAACTAATATAGTTGAATTTTCAGCTAAGAAAATTAATTTTCAACCAAAGAAAAAAAGATTTTTCAACAAAATAATTTAAGTTTCATCTAGAAAAGTTACATTTTCAGTAGAAAAGATCAATTTAAAATAAAACAAAAATTAACTTGAAACAAAATAGATAAAAATTCAATTGAAAGATAAAATTTCAATTAAATGAATGGACCTTAAAAAATTACCAAATGAGTTTAACTTTCGACTAAGTACTTAAATTTTCATCTAAAAAAGATGAATTCTCGACAAAAAATGTAATAGTTAATATTTAAACCCAAAAAGGTTTTGATTTTGAATTAAAAAAAAACAGTTGAATTCAACCAAAAAAGACGGATTTTCAAATAAGAAAAATTCTTCAGTCGAGAGAAAAAAAGATTTCAACTAAACTGTTGAATTTTCAAACAAAAGGGATGAATTTTCAACAAAATATATGAATTTTCCAACTACAAAAGATCAATTTTCAAGTAAAATTAGAATAGTTAAATTTTCAGTTAAGGAAATTAATTTCAAACAAAAAAAGCAACAAATTGTGGACAAACTAGTTAAATCCAATAATGTAAAGCTAATTTTACGAATAAAGCGTCATTGTTATTTAATTTTATATTAAAATTTCTAGGTTTTCTAGGTAATAAATACCCTGTTAACTAATAATAACTGTCGAAATTAAGACACATATATCACAAAAGAAAACAAAAAAAAAAGTTAATTCCGATCCGTGGAATCCAGAAATTTGCAATCAAATTTCCCTAGACACCCAGTCTGCTATAAATTTTTCAACTAGTTATTGATGAAAATACAGTCCATCCTGACTAGTTGGCCGGTTTCGGGGTTCACGAAAACAGCTAGAGATGTCCACCAAACGTGAATAGTCAGGGGCGTATGAAAGTACTATTTTCGGTGGATTTTTCTGCGTAGTAAAAAATATTTAAGATCTTTCTTATACGGAAACAAGGGTAAACTAAATATTTAACGGAAATGAGGATGAAAGTTTGCTGTTATACGTTAAAATAAAGGGTTTTCCTGCTTACATACTTAAAACGTTTGCGGACCGTTGAGCATCTTGTTTAATATGAGAGCTTTCTCTTGAATAGTCGGTCCTGATACTGAATCTCCTTTGTCGCTCGCTTGCTTAAACCATTCAAAGACAGCAGTATCCAAAAGCACATTACTATTTTGCTACAAAACACCTTGCAAAGCACTTGACAGTTTAAAATCACAAAACGCTGCAATGTAGAGGGAAGATAGGTTGGGTAGCTACGACATGCGCAGCGCCACCAATTTGGAACTATGACAAGGAATTTGAATTTCAATGAAATATTAGCAAGAAATCTTATAGTAAATAATTAATTTTAAACCGTAGTATAAGATTTTTAATTAAAATGGCTTGATATTCGCTTCTCTTTTCCATTAAAAATTGCTTCAGTAACTTGTTGAACTTGAATGAACTTGAAATACATAAGAGTTCGCGTGGCCGGTGGCGCTGTTGTCAAGGTCAAAGAGGTACTCCACACGTACACTGGATCTTACGAAATAATCCGATCGGCTTCAGTCGGCTTCGGAGTCTCACTGCTGGTCGACGCGCGGTCGCTATAGTGCTTATTCGCTATGCAAACGTGTGTGCCCTACCGCTTGAGAGTCAATTGCGACTCAACGTGATAACGCAGTTACCCAACTAGGCCATTAAGGTACAGCGCTTCATTGCTACGCTCCTGTTTCTTCACGCTTGATTGACAACTAACGATCTCCTCTTCTTGCCACGTGGCTTCTCTCACTCTAGTCCGTGGCGTGGCGTCAATTCTCGGAAGGCAGATAGCCAGGGGCCAACTATTCAGGTTCGAATGTAATAAATTTTTTATAGTCATGAGCTGTCTAAGCTATTAAAACTGAAAACTTATAATTTCTTTAAACTTTGGAAACTTTTAGACAGAAGTTATTATTGACAGAAGACGAAAGAAACGAAGAAAAGCTCGCGCCTTGCAGGAAATAAAATTCTTGAGACAAACAACAAAATTGCTCATACCAAAAGCTCCCTTTGCTCGATTGGTTCGAGAGATTATATACGACTTATTTCCAAGATTGGGACTTAAGAGGTATAAAATAGAAAAAAGAGACAAGTGTTTGCGCACTTTTTAGTAGACAATTTTTAATATTTCTAGGATTCAACTACCTGCCCTTGGAGCTTTGCAAGAAGCTGCTGAGATGTACATAGTACAATTTTTTGAGGATGCCATTCTTTTAGCGTTTCATGCTAAGCGAGTTACACTGATGCAAAGAGATATGGTCATGTTACGACGTCTTCGAGGACGTGATGATATTATTAATAGATAGTAAATATATATTAACATTATTATCTATCTTTGACCTCCACTGATAAGAAAAATATTATAAACTACAATTCAAAAAGGAAATAGGATTATATACCAACATTACGAACCATGTTCCCTTCTCAGAAATAAAAACATTAGATTATTATTATTTTCTTGTCAGGCTGGTCCATTTAAGTCTCAGACGACTCCACTTTACTGGGTGCCTGTGAAAATTTTTCTTTTACTAATGTGGGCTTATAATCACTATGAATTCAATCACAACCAGGAATAACCCGCGGCTGCTTCCGACTTTATTAAAAGTACTCGTATTTGCCTGAACGTTTGGTCAGGGGAGAGGAAAACTGCAGAAAACCACCTCCTGAGGTCAGACGCTTTTCGACATTTGTTTTTGAAGGCAGGCAGAGGGGATTAGAAAAGATATGCGTTAATTTAGATTGAAAAATAGATAGAAAAAAGAAAACGTTGATTTATCAGGGTGGACACTATTGCTTAAATTTTCGTCTCTCGGCTTTCTCACGGTAAATATTCGTAATTTCTACCGCTTTAGAAAAAATATACTTTCTTTGCGAAACCAAGTTTTTCCACATGTATGATAAATTGCGGAAGTCCATAACCTTTAGCGAACTTTTTGCAAGAAATCTGTTGACTTTGAATCATTTAATAAGTAGGATAAGGAAATTGTCGGGTGTCTGGATTTTTATTTCCTAACATGAAAAATATAATTTAAAAATTAATTATCAAACCAATTTTTAAGTATTATTTTTTAAACATTTTTGAAACAATAATAAATAATTTTAAATTGATAGCGACTGAGATTTAAAAAAAATATATATATATATATATTAAACGATTTTGGCCAATTTAGTTAGAAAAAGGAGTCAAATTATATAATTTCTAAGAGGAAGCGCTAAAAACTAAACAATTTTATTTTGAATTGGAGAATAAAAAAATAAAATGGTTTCAAATTAAAATTTCGATAATAGGACAATGTCAAAATGTGAAAAAGTGGAATATTTTAACAAGGGGACCTTTAGGTACGCTTTTTTTGTTTGAACTGATACTCTCCTCAATTAAAGGTACGTACCAGAGGTTTTCTGAGAAAAATCAAGAAGACGCAATTTTGACCCATTTTCGAGAAAAATGCATTTT
>JAUELO010000031.1:3440327-3450662 GCA_032357855.1 Amphibolips quercusostensackenii | reverse complement strand
TATAATGATCTTTTGCACTTTAAAATTGCGTTAAAAGATCTAAAACCAGCTAAAACATTGACAGCAACGTAAATAGAGAGAGAAACAATTCTCGGATACCCGAGCTGTCGCGGTTGTGGAAGAGCTCGAGCGAGAATAAAGGGGAGCGGCAAGGTAAAAAGAGGCACGGTAAATAGAGGCGATTGCATTTTTTTAGGGTTTGTAATCAATATATATGAAAAGTTTTAAAGAATTTTAATGAATTTCAGGGATTTGAAAGGGTTTATAGGGTATAAATACTTTAAGTGTATTTGAAAAGATTCCATGGAATTTCAGAGAATTTCAAAGATGACAAGGGCTTTTGAGATATTTCGAAAAGTGTCATCTGGTTTCAGAGGATTTCAAAGTATTTAAAACTTTGAGAAATATCACAAACATCAAAATAATTTACAGTATTTCCAAGGATTTGGAATATTTTAGGGTATTTTTTACAAGATTTCAAGAAATTTGAAGAGGTTAAAAAAAGTCAAGAGACTTAAGGGAGTTTCAAAGAATTTATAGAGAACGAGAGTAATTGAAATGGAATTAAATTTCCAGGGACTTTTAGAGTATTTTTCAAAGTTCCAAGGGATTTCAATGATTTCAAAATTTTTCAAGAAATTTCATGAGTCATTATAAATTTCAAGATATTATATTGTATTTCAAAGAATTTAATATAATTATAGAAAATTTAAAGCGATTTAAAAATTTCTAAGAAATTTCAAATGATTTCGTAAAATTTCATAAAACTTAGTAGACTTCAAGGAATTTTAACGGTATTTACAAGATTTTGAAGGAATTTCAAGAATTTTTACAATATTTGAGGGATTCATTTTCAAAAGAATTCCAAAGGGCTTTATCAGATTTTATGAGATTTAACGGGATTTCACGCGATGTCATGAAAGATGTATATTGTATATCAAATTTGAAAAATACTTAATTTCTCGATTTATTATTTGAAAAATTGTATCACTTTATTTTTTGTCGTAAGTCTCGTCTGAAAAGAAATAGAACCTTTGAAAATTGTGTTGAAAAATTATTTAAATTTTCGAACATTTATGAACTCCAAAATTGATTTTAATTCTGTTTTTCAAATTAATTCACATCGATTAATTGTGAATTGTATAACGTACAATGTTTAAATTTTCAATTTTAAAGCAATTAATAATAATTTGATAAATAAGATCAAAATGAAATCAAAGTTTTTAATTCAAATATTAAAGCTTGTTACTAATCTTTAAAATATGGAATTAAAATTAATAAATTCTACAGATTAGGAAAATTTGTGCCAAAGATAATGGGAAATTTTCTTCTACAATTCGTAGAAATTATTGCCTAAGATATTGCATTTCTAAAATATTTAAATAATTATTTTCAAAGATAGCAAATAAAATTATTTTTAAAACGGTATGTAAGAATTTTTCTTCAAGGCTTCTGTATGTTTTACTTGACCTGAATATTTATCTAAAAGTGATAGCTATTAGTATTATATAAAATATATGTACAATATATTCAACAGTTCGCATTTAATGAGTTGTGATAAAATCCTCCATTTATCAACAGAAAACGCAGAAATAATATGAAACTTGCAGGCCTTTTTTAGCTACAAGATACAATAAAAAGCTAATTAAAAAAAAATATGAAATCCGATACGATCATCCTGCGTTTAATTATGCTTTTTTGGCAATTGCTCTCTATTTTGTGAATTTTGTCAAGGCGTGAGATTTCAACAACCCGGGATCTTTTCCTTCAAGTGAAAAAGCCGAAAGTAAGTTGTAAATTTGAATTAACTTAAATAATTTTGTTACTGAAATTACTTAATGGAGGTTTTAATTCGATTTCAAAAATTGAATGAAAATAAAATAGAATAAAATAAAAGAATATGAATAAAATATAAAAAATAATAAATGATTCTAATAATCATACACCTTACATTTTCCTATTTAAAAAGCAATGTGTTTTCAGTTTGTTTATGTATTAAAAAAGATTACATCAAATTTGTAAATAAAAATTTCCGGATAAGTAATTTAATTTCATGATCAAATTAATCTCCAAACGTTTTTAAGCATTTTTGATAGAAGACAAAATTTGAAATAGTGGACAAAAACTTGTATATCTTAATTTACAAAATACACACTGTCGGTGCCGGTCAAAAAAAGTTGTCGGCACCGCAAACAAAAAAAATGACTGTTACCGACAATACGAATTCTGGGAAA
Source organism: Amphibolips quercusostensackenii (assembly GCA_032357855.1). Classification (NCBI taxonomy): domain Eukaryota; kingdom Metazoa; phylum Arthropoda; class Insecta; order Hymenoptera; family Cynipidae; genus Amphibolips; species Amphibolips quercusostensackenii. The sequence continues at coordinate 3,448,428 of JAUELO010000031.1, read as the reverse complement.
AATTGTATGACTTAGGTTCTAGTTTAAAAGATTAATTCTGAGTTTATAAGACTTCAAAATATTTTAAAAACAATCTGGAAGATTTACAAAAATTTTTTAAATTCTTAAGGATTTTAAAAATTGGAGGAAAAGTGAATTGATTAAAAAGATATTTAGAAATGTCAGATGTTTGGAAAAGATTAGAAAATACTTGAAATCTTGACAAGTTTTCTAAAATTTGTTAATAAAATGTGGATTTTTTAAGAACACGAAAAAAATTTAGAAGCTTTTTATGAATTTTGAAATTTTTCCAGAGAATAATCACATTTTTTTAAGATTCATGGGAAAAATTTTAATGATTTTTATATTTTGAGAAATTAATTTTAAGAGAAAATTGAAAAAGATTTCAAATTTTTTTTTCAATCTTCAAAAAGAATGTATAAGATTTTAAAGCGCAATTTTGCAACTTTTAAAAGATTACAATATTTTAGAAAAAAATTCCACTAAATTTAAGAGACATTTATCAAATTTAAAAATTTGCAAAAATAATTAAAAACTTCTAAACATTAAATTTTTTTTTTAATTGAGATTTTTGAAGATTTCGAAAAAGAAGCTTTTTAAGAACTTCAGCTTTTTAGCACTTTTAGCTTTTTAAGAATCTTTGAAAGATTTTAAGAGAATGAATAAAAATGAAATGAAAAAAAGTTATAAACAGAATGAAACTAACTTAAAATTTTAATATTTCAAAAAATTCCAAAAAATGTAGATTTTTAAAAATGTCTAAGAAAATAATCTTTTCGGGAATTTTGAAAGATATCAAGAGAATAAAAAAATGTTCTTTAAATTTCTAGGAAAATTTTTAATCAATTTTTTATTTTGAAAAATTAATTAATTTAAAGAGAACATTCCAAAAGATTTCAACCCATTTTCTAAAACCCCAGAAAAGAATGTAGAAGATTTTAAAGCGAAATTTTTCAATTTTAAAAGGTTACAATATTTTAGAAAAAAATTCGAGTAAATTTAAGAGACATTCAGCAATTTTCAAACGATTCAAAAATAATTTAACAATTGTAAAGATTCCAATTTTTTTTAAATCTAGATTTTTGAAGATTCCGAAAAAGAAGCTTTTTAAGAATTTTAGCGTTTTTATCTTTCTAACAATCTTTGAAAGATTTCAAGATAATGAAAAAAACGTTTTTAGTTTCCTAGGAAAATTTAAAATTATTTTTGATTTTAAAGAATTAATTTTAAGAAAATATTTCAAAACATTTCAAAAGTTTTTCAAAAAAGAATCTGGAAAATTTTAGGGCCTTTTTTATTTTTAAAAAAACTTAGGAAAAATTCGAATAGTTTCAAAAGATATTTAAACGGTTTAGAAGTTTTGAAAAGATTGAAATTAATTAAAAATTTATAAATTTAAAAAACGTAGATTTTTAAAAATGTCGAAGAAAAGAATCTTTTTATGAATTTTGAAAGATTTGAAGAGAATGAAAAGAAAATTCTTTAAATTCCTAGCAAAATTTTAAATGATTTTCTATTTTCAAAAATTAATTTCAAGAGAAAACTCAAAAAGATTTTAAGACATTTCCGAGAATTTTGAAAAAGAATGTAGAAGATTTTAAATCAAAATATTGCTATTTTCAAAGTTGCAACATTTTAGAAACAATTCGGGTAAGTTTACGAGGTATTTAGATATTGTGAAAGGATTAAAACATAATTTAAAACTTGTAAAGGTTTCAATTATTTTTAAATTTACATTTTTAGATTTCGAAAAAAACAAGCTTTCTAAAAATTTTGGAATGTTACAAGAAAATAAAATTTTTTTCTTTACATTCATAGGAAAATTACAAAAAAATTCGAAAGATTTTCAAAATTGTCAATAAAGAGTCTCGAAGATTTAACTGCAATTTTTTTAATTTTTCAGAATTTAAACAAAATGTTAGGAAAATTTCAGGTCAATTAAAAAGATATGTAGAAATTTTAGAAACTTTTAAGGAGATTATAAGTATGTTAAGACTTGAAAACATTCTCGAAAATTTATCAAATATTTTTAAATTTCTTCCAAACTTCTGAAAGACCTTAACATGCTTTAATCTGACTCGAATTTTTTCTAAAATTTTGTAAAATCCTGTCTAATAAAAAATTTTTTATTAAAACTTTCTAGATTGTTTTTTCCCTCATCTGAAATCTTCAAAAAAAATTTTGGGTTTTTTCACGAATCATAGAAAAACTCTATTGATATAATTATAAAAACAAAATGATAATATTTATTTATTGTTCTCAGATCACAGAATCCAGTTTTAAACTATTAAAAAATTTAAAGGTGCAAATATGCTCTCTATTGGAAAGTACTTCAAAAATTAACAAAGAAACTTTTTTTCTAAAATTGATTTACAGTTTTTTGGATTGATAATATTTACTTGTAATTAATATACAACTAAGAATTTTGTAAACAATAATTAGTTCGTTTTTTTTTAATTTACAGAAGCCTGCGGCATGAACAATCTTCGTGGAAAATACACAGATTGGCCTTGCTTAATAAACAAGGAGATAATAAACCTTTCTGATAATTTTCCTTTGCCTAATTCTAAGTGCAAGATTTTGTCTTATCACTGTTTCTGCAGAAAACAGTTAATTAAAGGTGAAAAATTCCACTAAGTAAAACTATTAAAATAAAAAAAATTATATCAATCATGATTAAACATTAAGTGATATGTAATTTTAAAGCTGGATTATTTTATAAGTTAAATTAAAATATTGCATCAGCAAAGGTTCAACGAACGTTCCAGTAGATTTTCTTATTATTCTGAAAAATTTTAATTTTTAATGCATAGGAACTTTTATTTTGTTGGCGATTTTAGATGCGAATCTCTTTAAAGTGCAGAACATTCAGGCGTATAAAAAAGAAGCAAATGTAAAACGACCATGGCCTTCGCGTCAAATGTGGTTTCATGATACCATTAAATCCAGATTTATGGCAACCAATGAAAATACATTCTTGGTGTTACGCCAAAGAAACATTGCGGATTGAAATTCTCAAAAATAATAATCGCTTCAAAACCTCCAACCCTTGATAAGATCCGAAGATCGTAAACCCTTAGGAAACCACTCGTGATTTTATATTATAATTCAAATCCCTTCATAAAAGCAAAACTAAAAGGCACTACAACTCAAATTTTAAAACTTGTTTTCAAAAGCAGAACATCAAGATTGCAGAAATTGTTTTCAATGTAATCTTTACTGTTCTTTAAAAGCCTTTTAGCATTTCAACACACATTATGAAACATCCAATTCAAGTAGCCCTGATGGAAAAAATTTTTACAGGGAAGTACGCCATTTCTGCAACTGTAATTTATTGTTGAAAATTTTTAAACAAAATTCATAAAATTAAAAAAAAAACTATACAATTAAGGCCGTAGCAACGTGTACTGAAATTTCGGTACGAATAGCCGGATTTTTTCGGTATGAATAAAGGGAGCTATAAAAGTAGACACTTCCTACAATTGAATAGAAATAGATTATTTTTTCTTATATTTTCTCGTAAAAATTAATAAAGTACAAATTTATACATTTTGAAAATTTGTATAACTTTTTATTAGTAATTTTTTCACTTTTTTGTAAAAACCTACAAGTAGTTACAGAAAACTATATATTATTTAAAATTTTTTAAATTTGTGTGTTTGACGTAATAAAAACACTTTTAATTTTGCTTCAATTATCCTGGAAAATTAAAAATCTTTACAACACAATACAAGATTTCGCAAAAGATGAAATTTTGAACAACTGTACTAAGAATGATGTTATAGGTTCTTGTAGTTTCCTGAAGAAATGTACAAATTAAAAGGAAAATATTGCAAATTTTTTAGGAACTTTTGCTATCATAATAAATCACAGTCGTGCTTTTTATGAATATTTATAGAAAATTAAAACTACAATAAAGTAATAAACAATATACAAAACAAGTAGATAATTCGTCCGAATAATAGAAAAAAGGGTAGATAGAAGGATGGTAGAAGTAAAGAGATTAGATCGAATTATTATTTTATGAAACAGACATTTCTATTTTAAATTAAAATTAAAAACATTTGATTAAAATGAGATTTATTAGAAGTTGTCAGTTATTAACTTTTCCTATTTCAGATTCTATAATTTCAAAGAGTTTCACTTTTTAATTTGAGTGCTATATACACCTTCTTTAATGGAATAATTTTCCATGTTGAATATTTTAATATTTCTATTTTCAACAATACAAAAAAATTTGAAAATTTTTAATTTTTAACATTTAATTTGGTAAGTGCTTCTCTTTTAAGGCTGATCCTTCAAACTATTTTCCGTGTGCTTAACTGGTAAATTTGTAATGCTTCTATTTAATATTCTAAAATAAAAAACATTCATTATACAAATAACTTAGGTTTTGAAAATGTAAAGGAGCCTGCATTTTTGTTCAATTTCTGCCGTGTAAAATAAAAAATTATTGAATTTAAAGGTTTCACTGCATAAAGTTAAAAATTTTCTAGATATATAATATTTTTCAATTAGAATTTTTTTAATTCATGAAAGAAAGAGATTTGAAATTATTGAATTCTAAACTCTGCAATTATAATACTTCTGGTTTATATATTTAATTTTGAACTTGTTCAATTTCAAAATTCAAATGCTTCATTTTATAACATATTAGGAAATAATTTCCTTGAATAGAAAAAATTATTTTAGAACATTCTTAATAAAAATAAAATAGCAATGTTGCTAATACCTTTAATGCTAAACAATTATTAATATAAGACTTGAAATAGGGTTTTTTTTCATCTGGAAAGCCTGGAAATGTTAGGGAATTTTGTTGGTCATGGACAGTCACGGAAAAGACAGGGAATTTTTCTTAAAATCAGGAAATTTTTTCGAGTGTGCCTGATTTTTTTGAATAACTGTGATAATAAATTAAATAACAATGTTGTTCTTTCACTTTTAAAGGTAAATTTATATTTTAATTTATATTTATAATTTATATTAATTTATTAAATTTTTTGTATGTGTATGCACACACACATAGTACTGGATTTATGCGTATTTAAATTAAACTTCTTTTTATCATTTTCACTAATCTCAAGAAAATATATTTTCTTGAAAATTTTAACGTGTTAAATATGGACTGAATTTTAAGTACTTAAAATTCATATACAAAAATAATATAAAAATTTGTTTTAATTATTATTAAAATTCGTGTACTTCAAAATTAAATTTAAATTAAATTTAAATTTGTATCATTAAGAAAATACATGTCCTATTATAAAGTTTCTTTCACAAAAAAACATTGTTAATAACTAGTTATGCAATAATAATTTAAACGTGATTAATTAAACATATATAAAGTAACATTTCTACATATTTTACTATTTATAAGAAAAAAAGGTTTATAATAATATCGCGAAAATATTTCACCTTTACTTATTCCACTTTTTAAATAAACTTTACAATTTTTAATCAATTTAATTAATTGCAATTCAACTATTCACAGATGGATACTAAATGAAGTAATTCAAGTATTATATAATGCTCTTAAGGGGTGCAACAGGTTTAGAAATGATTTGAAAAATGCGGTACTTAATACTTGGATGAAGGAAAATTGTAACCGGAAAAATATAGAGAAACCTGGAAAACCCCTAGGATGGACAGGTCATTTTTTTCAGAATTTGAGTAGACACTTTGTAAGGGATTTCACGCGATTTTAGTTTTTAAAAGATTCCAAATGTTGCAAGAAATTTCAAGGCTATCACAGGATTTCCAAAGATTTTTTTAGATTTCAAAAAATTTAATGGTACTTTAGAGGATTAAGATTTTTAACTGATTTTGAATATAGCAGGGAATTTTCGAAAAAAAAATTCTGGATTATAACAGGAAATATAAAGCTAGGTAAAATTCAATAATTTTGTTAAAAATTCATCTTTTCGGGTTGCAAATTCAACTCTATTGTGAAGAAGTTCAATAAATGATTAATGTTTTTAGTACTCTTCATTTATTAAATTATTCGTTGATGATAATCAATATCCTCAAGAATATCCTGTAATAATTCGTCAGAGCTTTCTGAATTAAAAATCTGTATTAAATCTCTAGAAACTTGTACCATTAAGAAATTACTTGTCCTTTTATAACGTTACTTTCACAAATAAAAAAAAAACATTATTCATGATAAACTAGCGGTAAACTCGTATACATAATCCGAGTCGATTGCTTTAAAAAAAAAAATACTTGAGTGGAAAAAACCTGAAATTGTCAGGTGATTTTTTCCAGGATTTGAGTAGACACCCTGTAAAACCTCACAGAGGAATTTATTTCAATCATAAAAGTGGACCCTATTCTTATATTTAACCCGAATTAAGGAAAAAGAAAATAAATTTATTCATACTTTTTCTGAACTGAAGGAATCGCTTTGCAGTTTCATGGTGGATGCTGCCATGTTGTTACTTTCCTGATGAGAGAGATCACCAGCCTTTAAGCTCCTTTGCTCCTGTAACGAAATCCATAACATTGATAAACAAAAATAATTAAATAAAATAGAAAATCGTCACAAGCCGCACATAATTCAGGGTTTTAAACATTTTCTTTCTCGTTTTCGACATTTTAAAGTAAATGGGTGAAACTAAAAGCGACGACCGGTATGTAGAAACACTTCCGCATGAAGACTTCGTTTGATCGCCAGACGCTTCGTACCATTGTAGATTAAAGAGAATTAACGGCATACCGAAGGTCTAATTATGGCTTGCGTGCAAAATACACTAATTGACACTCTGACGATACAATGAGTAAAGAGCTTCTGCTGAGATTATCTAAAGCGGTTTCACAAGCGCATTTCAGCATTTTTAATTAATTAATTAATACTACTCACTCGAGAAAATTCTCTCCTGGAATATTCTTTAAACTTTGTTCGCTGCAAGTGCTACCATGAAATTATAAGTTTTGTAGAAACTTTATATTTTTAAATAAGTTCTGATGAAAACAATTTAAAAAGAAAGTAGAGATTTGCACTCATCTGAATAATGGATAGATTTGAAAAATAGGAAATTTTTAACTTGCCCTATTGCTGGGAAAATTGTAAATTTATAAATTGACGAACAAAAATTTATACTTGAAAATAGAATATTAATTTGACTCTTTTTTTAGGAATTTAAATGAAAAAAAAAGGTTCAAATACAAGTTGTAACACTTTGTAAAATAGGAACAACCTTTTGAAGATTGATAATTTTTGTGGAATTTATAGACAACATTTTTAATTAGATTCTGCTGTAAAATTTTTTTAAATAAATTACAGCCTGAATAATAAGAGATGTGTGATTCTGAAAATGTTGATTCGAAATACGAAAATACAAATAAATTACAAATTTTTACAACTAATGAATTAATAAATTTATTCTGAAATTTTTCTGTACTAAAAAAAAAGTTAATATCTATTATCTGATTGAATAAAAATATTTTATTACCCACATTAGGGTGCCTAAAAGAATGTGTGATTTTGAATTTTGCTCACGCTGCCCCTCTTTCTTCCTTTTGATGAAAAAATACTACAATAAATATTCTTTTATTAAAAAAAAGAAAATGGTTTAGAAGTCCCGCTGAGACGATTTAGGTTTGAAAATGAATAACTTAAGGTTTCAATTTTTTTATTATAAATTAAAAGCACAAAAATTCTTTCACCTCTAAACAATAATTATTATTTATTGATGAATAATCCCTAAATATTATGAAACAAAAATACACTTTTGAAGATATTATCGGGCTTAGAATGCGACAGTCTGTAATTTCGTTACAATTAATGGTTTGAAATGTCCCCTAAACACTTTTTTTAAGTGATGTGCACAGGATTTCTTCTAAAATATAAAAAGAATATTCTTCAAAAGGAATAAATTACAAATATTTATACCGTGTGACAGGAAAAAATCTTGAATTTCGAAATACACCAAAAATAAACATTTTTTACAGTTTAAAAATTCCTATAGTGCTTTAAAATATCTTTTTACCTATTATTTGACATCAAGTCTTATTTTCAGCAATTAAAATTTCATTCTTTAATGAATAAAAAGTTGTATTTTTTGTATATTTCGAATTTAAAGATTTTTGCAGTCACCCGGTA
>JAUELO010000031.1:3419209-3433588 GCA_032357855.1 Amphibolips quercusostensackenii | reverse complement strand
TACAAAAGTCGAAGAGTAAAAATAAAAATTTTCAAGAATGTTAAATTGCTTGTTTTAAATTAATCTAATCGAATAATTGAAATTTTCATTTGGTGAAGGAGGAATGTTTTTGCAAATTCCGAATATATTCAACTGATAGGTTGCACGGTCTGTCAATTTTGCCAGCACAACTGGTACTAATCTCAGTTCACAAGATCTTTCTAGGTTGTTAAACACAACTCACACCCCACTAATTCTGACTGACTGTTCAGAGGTTTAATTTTATCATGTTTGCTATAGAGCGCAATACTCTTTATACATAGCCCATACAACATCTCTCTCTGTATGACAGGTTTCTAGTGAACTAATAATATAAACATTTTCATTCTATTTTTTTAATTTTTAATACACATATGATCCACGAAAACTGTTACGCAAAGCATCCTTCACTTTACTCATTTTCCCATATTATAATGTTTGTTTAAAAAATATATTCACGGGGTGGCCGAGAAACTTCATTCTAAAAGATCCCTGATTTTTCCATTACAAATTTTTTATTTTTCCTGACCACTAATATTTAAAAACCAGAATTTTAAACTTGCAATATTTTTTACATAGAATCTTTTATAAACGGAATAAAATAATTTTAAATTAAAATGAAAAAATTAATTTACTTTAACCAAAGAGATGACTTTTCTACCATTAAAGATAAATTTTCAATCCCAAGGGACGAACTTTGAACAAAACAGTTGAATTTTCGACCAAAGAAAAGAGGACTCCTTAACAAAATGGTTGGATTTTTAGCCAAATACTGGAATTTTCTACCTACAAAGACGAATTTTGAACTAAACAGTCGAATTCTCAAACGAACAAAAATTAAACTTAAACTAAAAACAGTTGCATTTTTAACCATAAAAGTTGGATTTTCAACGAAAAATATAATAGTTGATATTTCAAAAATATTTTTTTTTAACAAAATATTAAAATTTTCAAAAAATTATTTGAATTTTCAACAAAATAATTTAATTTTTAACCAGATAATTAAATTTTTAACACAAAATATAATATTTGATATTCCAACGAAAAAAAACGAATTTTTAACAAATAGTTAAGTTTTCAACCAAAGATTTAAATTTTCACCCAAAGAGTTGAATTTTAAACAAAATAATTAAATTTTCAACCAAAAAGTTGAGTTTTCAACAAAATAATTATTTTCAACAAAATAGTTGAATATTCATCCTACGAAAACGAATACTCAACAAAAAAGGCAAATTATCATCAAAAAAGATTAATTTTCTCCCAATAAAGACGTATTCTTAACAAAATATATGTGTTTTTAAACAATTAGTTGAATTTTGAACTAAGGAAGATCAATTTCCAAACAAAAATGGAACAGTTGAATTTTCAGTTTAAAAAATGACAAAATAGTCAAATTTTCAACCAAAGCGATAAATATTTAACTAAAACGATGAATCTGCAACCAAAAAAATGAAATTGTAACAAAGTAGTTCAACTTTTATATAAAAAAATACCAATTATTTACAAAAAGGCCAGTTTTTCACAAAACAGTTAAATTTTTCAATCCGCAAATATTAATTTTCTACCAAAGACTAATTTTCAACGAAATAGTTTAATTTTCAATCAGAGTTGAATTTTTCAACAAGACAATTAAATTTTCACCAAAAAAATTGAATTTTTAACCAAATACTGGAATTTTCTACCTACAAAGACGAACTTTCGACTAAGTTGTAGTAATTTCAAACAAAAAAGATTAAAAGTCAACTAAAAATATTTGAATTTTTGACAAAAAATATAATAGTTGATATTTCAACAAAAAAAAAAACGAATTTTCAACAAAACAGTTAAAATTTCCAGCTATAAAGATGGATTTATACTCAAAAAGGCAAATTATCATCCGAGAAGATTGATTTTCTACCAATAAAGACGTATTTTCAAGAAAATACATGAGTTTTTAAAGAAACCGTTGAATTTCTAACTAAAAATGTAATAGCTCAATTTTCAATAAAAAAAAAACAATTAAAAAAAAATAGTCCAATTTTCATCGAAAAAGGTGAATTTTCAACTAAAGTGATGAATCAGCCTCCAAAAAATAAAATTTGTACAAAGTAGTTCAATTTTTAATTCTAAAAAGAGCAACTTTCTACAAAACAGTTGAATTTTCTACCAAAAAGACTAAATTTTAACAAAATTGTACATTTTCAATCAAAGAGATGAATTCTCAAATAAAAATGATGAGTTTTCGTCCAAAATAAAGCGAATTTTTAGCAAAGTAGTTCAAATGTGAACCCTATTTTTTACAAAAAAGACGAATTTTCCACTTAAAAAATGAATTTTCAACCAAAAATGAAATATTTACATGTTCAGTTGAAAAAAATTAATTTTCAATAAAAAAGTGAAGTTTCAATAAAGTCGTTAAAATTTCAGTCAAAGAAATGAATTTTTAACTGAAATTGTGAATCTTCTACTGGAATAGTTAAATTTTCAGATAAAACAGTTAATTTTCAACAGCAAAAATTAACTTTTTTGGTAGAATTCAACCAAAGAGATGAATTTTCAACTAAAATGGTAAATATTAAAAAAGGTGAACTTTTAACAAAGTAGTTTATCCTTCAACAAAGTAATTGAATTTTTAACCAGAAAAGGTTTTAATTAGAATTAAGAAAGAAATTGAATTCAATACAGAAAGACGAATTTCAAATAAAATAGTTGAATCCTCAACCAAAGAAGATTGATTTTCAAGCAAACGATGCATTTTTAACCAAAAAGATGAAATTTTTACCAAAAGTGATACATTTTCAAACTGAAAAGTAAAATTTTCAACCAAAAATTTACTTTTTACCAAAATAGTTGAATTCTTAACTCAAAAAGAGGAATTTTTTTACAAACCAGTTGAATTTTCACCCAAAAAGGAAGCATTTTTAACAAAATTATTGAATTTTCAACCAAATAATTAAATTTGTAATTAAAAATATAATCGTTAGAAGAAAACAACTTGAAAAAAGAATATTTTTAACCCTCCGTCGTCTTTGTTATTTTTACAACCTACGCCGTCCTTGTGGGTCATTTGTGTTCACCCCTCCTTCATCAATACAGTTTGCCACAACAAAATAATTTTAAAATTCTAAGTTATTATTTTCATCCTCTGTTTTATCATTCAATTGTTTTTGAGTATTCAAATTTTTGTTTTAAATAATTAAAATAGTCCTAATAAAATTCGACCTCGAAAAATCGACTGGGTCACGAAGGACCCACAAAGACGGCGGAGGGTCAGCATACAATCTTTTATCATTTTCGTTTGATTCCATTACTTTCCCTCACCAACAAAATTCCCTGATTTTTCCATAATTTCCAGGTTTTCTCTGACCTGCGGCTACCCTGGTTAAGAGTTTAAGTTTTTGAAATTTCTGACTGTTGAAAATCGATACACAATAAATCTCCCATAATAAAGGACAAACTTCGAAAAAATACATAAATTACTTCCACAACATCTAACGATAATACATTAAATTGAAATTCCACTTAATAAATATTAAAAAGCGCCTGAATAAAATTTATAATTATTTAATGCATAATCAAAAAAATAATTTGAACACAGAAAGCCAAAAGACGTTTTAAAAATATTGTTAGTGTGTGTATTGCAAGTGCAAAACAATTTGCGTGGACTTCGAGCGAGTACAGGAGACCTTGGACGACTTTCAAAGTGAAGTTCATCACTTTATGAGTACAAAAAGTGCTTTTTCCCAATAAATATCAATTACTTAAGCATTTTAATAAACAATTATTTAAAATCATTGTCAATAATGTTTGAAGAATAGCTAAAGTGTGAAAACTGAGGAAAATGCAAACAAGAAAAGCACGACTGAACGAATCATCAATATACCATAGATACTTGAGGTCCTAAACACTTTTCGAAGTTTTCCTGTGTGCCTGGACGATTAAAAACTTTTGGAGAAAGATTACGATTTTTTAAGACTGGAAACACACCCCTTAAGATTCTCGACAGTTGAGGGCCCATGGCAGACTGCAAAATAAGGAGGCGAAGAGAAACCTACTAGTCTCCGGGTTGCTTATCGACCCGGTCAGTGGGTGGATGGAAATGTTGCAAACACTATACTTTTCCATGTATATTATCGTATGACTCACGTCATTTCATCGAATCTGCGCGGGATTCCCACTTTTCTTGACTAAAGAAGAGAAAAATGATAAAAAAAGACACTTGATTTCCGCGAAAATGTTTATTTTAATCCCAGAGAGAAAAACATTTGAGGATAAGTAGTTGGTATCATCATTATTGGATTTAAGAATGATACTAGAAAAGAAACACGTGCACTGCGCGCACGACTAATATTTGTTTGTATCACGCAATTTTTAAATTAAAGTATAAAATCTGTACAGAGATTTTTTCTATTTCATAGTCTCTATTATCTAAAATAATAGAAAATAAAAGCAAGGACAACATTTTTGATAATTTATAAAAATTTACAATGTATAGAAAAACGCTAACATACCTTAGAGGTCGTCTACAAACTACGAAACTTTTCACGAAAATAGGGTTTATGTGAAGGAATAAATTCTTTCAAATAAAATTAATGCAAATACCATATTTAATGCAATATGAAATACTTTAAATTCCTAGGATTCCAAGTCGGAATATATATTGAATTTTCAAGAAACAAGATTAATTTTATAACCAAAAAGACGAATTTTTAACAAAATACATGAGTTTTCTATTAAACAATTCAATTTTCAATTTATAAAGGAGAAATTTCTAACAAAAAATGGAATATTACCAGAAGGACGAATTTTCAATAACATACATGAATTTTCTATGGAACAATTGAATTTCCAATCTATAAAGGAGAAATTTTGAAACAAAAATGAAACATTACAATTTTCAGATAAAAAAATTAATTTATAACAACAAAAGGCGAATTTTCAACAAAAAGGTACATTTTCAAGCAAAGAGGTGAATTCTAAAAAATATGAATTTTGAACAAACTAGTTCAACTTCTAACCATCAGTTAAGTTTCATCTGAAAAATTATGAATTTTTAACCAAATAGTTAAATTTTAAACCAGAAGGATGGATTTTTCGGAAAGAAGATTAATGCTGTACCAAAAAACACGAATTTTCAACAATATACACCAATATACACCCGAAAATATGATTTTTTTGACAAAAAAATTAGTTTTCCTAAAAAAAGTTAAATTTTCATAAAAATAGTTTAATTGTTAGCCGAATAGTTAAATTTAAAGTATAAATATGAATTTTTAACAAAAAAGTAAGTTTTCAAACGAATGTTTGAATTTTGGACCAAACTGTTGAATCCTCAATCAAACCAGATTAATTTAGACCCAAACAGTTGCACTTTGACCAAAAAGGATAAATTTTCAACCAAGAAGATTAATTTTCGACTAAAAAAGACGAATTTTCAACAAAACACATGAATTTTTAATAAAAAATATCAATTTTCAAACAGATGGAATAGTTACATTGTTAGATAAAAAAATTAATTCTCATACAAAAAAACCTAATTTTTAACGAAACAATTACATTTTCTACTAGAGAGATGAATTTTCAATTCAAATTATGATTCTTCAAAAAGAATTAATTTTCTAAAAATAAAATAGTTAAATTTTCAAGCAAGGAGGTGAATTTGAACAAATATGAATTTTTATCAATCTAATTCAACTCTTATACAAGTATTTGAATTTTTAACTGAAAAAGATTAATATTTAACCAAATAGTTAAATTTTCAATCCTAAAGTTGAATTTTCCAGCAAAAAAGATTAATGTTTTGCCAAAAAACGCAATTACTTAACAAAGTACATTAATTTTATCAAAATGGTTGAACTTTAAAGTCCAAGGGTCAAATAATCCACAAATCGGTTGAATTTTCAACCCAAAAATATGATTTCTTTACAAAAAAGTTAATTTTCCAACAAAAAGTTAAATTTTTAGCCGATTAGGTAAATTTAAACCAAAAATATGAATTTTTAACAAAAAAGTTAGTTTTCAACCTAATAGTTTAATTTTTTATCAAATTGTTGAATCCTCGACCAAACCAGATTAATTTAGACCCAAACATTTGCATTTTTAACCAAAAAAGATTAATTTTTTAACCAAGAAGATTAATTTTTGACCAAAAAAGACGAATTTTCAACAAAATACATGAATTTTCAACTAGAAATGATCAATTTTCAATAAAAATATCAAGTTTTAACCAAAAGTGGAATAGGTATATCGATTGTTAAAAAATTTAATTTTCAACAAAAAAACTAATTTTCGACACAATAGTTACATTTTCAACAAGAGAGAATCATTTTTAACTAAAATAATAAATCTTAAAAAAATTAATTTTCAACATAAGAGTTCAACCTAAAAGATGATTTTTCAACACAGGAGAATTTTTTTTGAATGGCATAGTTAAATTTTCAAACAAAGGAGATGAATCTTCAACCAAAAAAAAAATGAATTTTTAACAAAGTAATTCAACTTTCAACAAAGTAGCTGAATTTTTGACCAAAAAGCTAATTTTTTAACAAAATAGTTGCATTTTCAATTAAATTATTTAATTAAGTTAATTTAAATTTAATTAATTTTTCAACCAAATACAAGAATTTTTAACAAAACGAGATAAATTCCGAACCAAAAATGTAATACTAGACTTTTTAACTAAAAGTATTTGATTTTTTTAAACGAGAAAAAGGGAAAAAAAGAGTATGTTTCTCAAAAACAGAAAAAAAGGAGAATACTTTAAGATTTATCATCAGAAAACGTACTAAATAAATGTTATCTAAGTTCGCAATATTACTCTGACCCTCAAATTGGTAACGTAGTTAATAGACGGCCCCCTATTATTGTTTAAATATTGTAAACATTCTTTGAAATCTAATGATTCTTTATTAACAATAGCAAAAATTGTTTAAGATTACAAATCTTCTTTTAAAACTAATCTTTTTTTGTTCAACAAGGAAATAAATCCGAGTTGGGATTTTTTTTTATCTCATAAATTCCCTACTGAGAGTCTGTTAGATGACTATTAATTTTCTAAAACATTTTCTGCCATTTGCAACCCATTGAAATGTTTATTTATTAAATTCTTATAGAAAATTATGTAAATACTTCACTTTCAGCAATTTTTTATAATACTAAATTCACTTCTTTTTTAAATTTTCAACAGTCGAATAGTTGAATTTTCTAAAGTTAAATTTCAAACTTTTCAAAATTAAACAAAATTAAAAGTTGATTTTAAACAGTTAAAAATATATATATATATATATATAATATAATAAGCTCAAGTAATAAAAAACTAATTAGGTTTTCAACAACAAAGATTGCAAGATTTTATAGATCTACCGTTACACCACTTGTTTGAAATGGAAAGTGAAAATAAAATTTTTTAATAAGAATATCAACAAATGTAGAGAATCAATTATTTGAAGAAAAAAAAACATTTTTTAAAAATAAACTTTGAAAATGTATCAGTATAGAATATCAAAAAAGGATATTTCTTTGGGCTTGGGTTTTAATGCCATTAAATTTTTTTAAATACAATTTGAAGCTTTTCCTGTACATGCACAATTTGAAATCAATTTTTTTAATTTAGCACGGGCACAAACCATCGAACATCGGTAAGTGTCGGTAACAGGAATCTGTATTTAGAAACACGCAACCAAATTTGAAATTTTTACAGTATTATCGACATTATGGAAGTTTGGATCTTGCGAATAAAAAAAAACTTATATCTTTTGTACTTCTTGAAAAAATGGAGCTTAAACGTACAGCATTTATGAACAAATATTCTCAATTTTTCTTAAAAAAATAATCGATTTTACAGTTTACAAAATTAAATATCAGTTTAGAAATCTTACAAAACTTATTTATCTGTGAAAGGATTGTATAGACGTCGAATGTGATTTTTGAATTAATCATTTCAAGAATTTTTATACTATAAAAAATATAAATTAATATCCAACTTTACAAAGATTTTTCTGCAATATGGATCAATTAATTCAATTTTAAATTTTCAGAACGATTGCAATACCTTCAACTGAAATCATTTAATACACGGAAATTTTATTTTATTTTATTATACTTTGTGAGATAAATATGCCTCTGATTTAACGACTACTTACTTTTTTAAAGATTTTTTAAACTTTACTTTTTTTTACTCTAATTACCACTTTCAAGAACTGTGCCCATTTCTCATAAAATGAAAATTTTACGGGGTCACTCCCTTATCGCAATTAAGGTCAGCACGAATAGCTCAGTATCACGCCACAAGTTTTTATCCTTTTCTTTTTAATACACACAGAAAAGCCCCAATATGTCACACGAGAAAAAGATAACAAAAAATTATGAGCGAATGTATAATAAGGGGTCAAATTGTTTTCTTTTTCCTGAAAAGCTAAAAAAAAACAGAAACTATAAAAAGTAGGGCGTCTACTAACCAGGAAAATCGGAAAATAACCAGAAATCACATTTAAATTGTTGGAAACCTGATTGTTTTGAAACCTGCTGTTTTTAGTTTGTTTATTTATTAATAAAGATTACGAATTTTCTGCACCATTAATTTTCTACATCAAAATTTTCAAAGAAGTAATTTTATTTCACGATAAAATTTATTTTTAAATGTTTCTAAACTTAATTGATAATAAAGAAAATTTTACTTGCAAATTAATTTTTAATAATGGGAAGTAATTCGGTTCTTAACATTTAGCTACACTATAATTTGTAAACATTATAACACAGTAGGTACCGGTAAAAAAATACCGATACCGACTATAAGATTTCTGGAAAAATTAAAAAGATTTAGGTTTTATTTTGAAGTATAAATTTTAGGTTTTGAGGATTGCAAAGTATGTCAGAAAAGAATGTGGAGGATTTTAAGATCATTTTTTTAATTTTGCACGATCATCAATTTTTTTAAAAAGCCTGAATTATTTCAAACGATAATTAAAAGTTTTGCAAAGATTCAAAAATACGTATCTTAAATCCTGAAAAAATTTAAAACAAAATGTAGATTTTCGAAAATTATAAAAAAGAAACTTTTTAAGAATTTTGAAAGGTTTCAAAAAAATAATAAAACTTTGTGAAGATTTCAGGGTAATTTTTTTATTACTTTTCATTTTAAAGGATTAATTTTAATAGCATATTTAAAAACATTTGAAAAGATTTAAAAAATTTTTTTAAAATATTTAGAAGGTTTAGAAGTTTCTGCAGAGTTTTTTCACAATTTTAGAAAAACAAATCGACTTACTTAAAAAGATATTTAAAAGGTGAATAAGTTTTTAAAATATTCAAAAATAATTCAAAATTGGAAAAGATTCCAATAAATTTAAAACGAAATGGCTTTTGAAGATTTTGAAACAAAAGTCAGAATCGTTTTAAGAATTTTGGAAGGTTAAAAGAGAGTAAACAAATTTTCTTACGATTCACTGAAAAATTTCAAATGGTTTCCTAAAATTTCGAATAAAAATATTAAAGATTTGAAAGCAAAATGTTTCAATTTTGCAATATTACTAAATTTTAGAAAAAATTCGAGTAAGTTTGAGTAATATATACAAGTTTTGGAAAAATTAAAAAATAACATAAAACTTGTAAAGCTGTGAAGACTTTTTTAACGAAATGCATATTTTAAAACAATTTTTGGTAGAAATATGAATCATTTTAAAAGATATCGAGAAAGTTTAAAAGTTTTTGCAGAATTTTATGAAAATTTTAGGAAAAATTGTAATAATTTGAAAGATATCTAGAAGTTTTAAAAAGATCAAAAGATAATTTAAAATTTCTAAAGATTTCACAAAATGTAAAACAAAATGTGGATTTTGAAGATTTATAAAAAAAATTTAGAAGCATTTTATGAATTTCTAAAGGTTTCAAGAGAACAAAAAAATCTTCCTAAGATTCATGCGAAAATTTCAAATGAATCCATAAAATTTTGAATCAGAATATAAAAACGTTTATAGCAAAATTGGTCAATTTTGCAATATTATAAAATTTTTGAAAAAATTCGAGAAAGCTTACGTGATATTTAAAAGTTTTTGAAAGATTTGAAAATAATTTAAAATTGTCAAGATTTTTAAAAATTTAACAAAATTTAGATTTTTAAATAACTTTTAGCAATAATACGAATCATTTTAAAAGCTATTGAGAAAGTTTAGAAGTTTCTGCAGAATTTGGTAAAAATGGTAAAATTAGTGAATTTTGCATTAGGAAAAAATTGAGTAAGTTTAAGAGATATTCAGGAGCAAAACGTAGATTTTTTAACAATTTTTAGCAAAAATACAAATCATTTTAAAAGATATTTAGAAGGTTCAGAAGTTTCTGCAGAATTTTATAAAAATTGCAAAATTGGTAATTTTGCAATATTACTAAATTTTAGAAAAAAATTGGTAAGTTTAAGAGATATTCAGAAGTTTTGAAAATATTTTCAAATAATTTGAAACTTGTGAAGATTGAAAAAACTCTAAACAAAATGTGGACTTTGAAAAAAATTTAGAAGCGTTTTAAGAATTTTGAAAGATTACATGAGAATAAACAAATTTTGGTAAAATTTATGGGAAAATTTCAAATGATTTCCTGAAATTTTGAATAAGAATATAAACGATTTTAATACAAAATTTGTCAATTTGGCAAGATAAAAAATTTTTAAAAAATTCTAGTTAGTTGAAATGATGTTTAGAAGCGTTAAAAAGATTTACAAATAATTTAAAACTTGTAAAGATTTCAAAAAATGAAAAACAAAATGTACATTTTTAGAGATTTCGAATCAAAAATGAAAATATAGTTTTACACTTCTTCGGTATTAGCTAATTGAATTTTAGATAATCTATGTTATAATCGCATGCAAATAAGTATTATTTACCAAATAGAATACCAAAAATAATTAAACAAGTACATGTTTATAAAAAATAACAACTGTCTTGTTAACCAAATCTGCGCAGACTTGCTCGAAACCAAAAATAACAAAAATAATTTTTTCTTTAAACATAATCAGATATCACATTACATAAAATTACACATAGAAAACCTTTTGTATCAAATGCGTTTTAATCGTGCTTCTATTCAGGGAAAAAGCCGACAAGAAATTAATTCTAAATGAAAAGGAGTGCAAACCAAGCTAAATTAGCTCATTATATAATGAAAAAAGTAACAAGTAAGGTAAATAAAGTAATTAATAGACAGCTATAAAGTAAAATGAATGAAAAAACAAATTCGATCACTACACAAAAATGCAAAAAGCTTTTCTTTGCGAAAACATAAATATCCTGAAATAATTAAAGAAAATAAAGTCAATTCTTTCAATTTTTTTCAATGGAATGCAAGTCCAAGATACAGAGCGAAGATGACAATTCAATGATTCACTATTTGTCTTTGTTAAATCACGATTGAACTGATTGAAGCGTGGGAGAAAATGCAAGGAGAATATAATCTACTTCTAAATAGAACTAGTGTCATCCAGAAGATGGATCAGTGGAATAATAAATTTAAAAAATAAAATAAAATAAAGAAAATACAAATTTACAGAATCAGTAAACCTAATTGATGATACGAGAGGAGTACGACCTTTTAAGATTTTTTTTTTACTTTAGATCAGGTTTGCGAACAAGGAACTGGCCAATTTAAAAAAATCGTGGGTTGAGTTGAAGGTCTTTTGGTTTACAAATTCTTCGAATCATTGTCAATGCCATGCTCGCGTGCGTCTTAGTCGTAAAATGATAATTAGGAACCATTGGAAGAAAGGTTTTGATTTAAAACATGGACAGCCCGTAATTGAAAAAAATGTAGGATTCCAAGATTTCAGTTGGGAAATGTTAAAACTTATAAAATTCTGAAGTTTTCTAGTCCAAAATTTAAGTTCATAAACTTTAATTAGTATTAAACCGTCAGTGTGGATTTCTTTTAGATTCTCAGTTCAAAAGAATTGAGTGTGTAAACCTAATTAATATGGGTGGTCCCAAATTTTAAAGTAATAAAAATCTATCAATTTGAAATAAAAAAATATACGGATATTTTACCGATATATGTTTTTTTCAAGTATAAAATTTATCCTCGACCTGCATATTTAATACAATATTTACACTCAGCATGACGTGTTTTAATGTACGCTTAGTGTACTCAAGTCAATCACCTCAAAAGTTTGTTCAAGAATTAAATTGCGAAGTTGATGCCAAACTCATCTACAACTCCTGATGTCAATTTCTATTTTTATAAATGGATTATTTAAAAATATAAAATCTTACGTAAAAAGGGGGGAGGGGGTACAAAAATCTTACGAAACAAAACTCTGATGAATTACTTTTAGAAAATTTTTTTAACGAAACATAAAAGTTTATTGAGAAGTAATGATTTAAAAAAAGTGAATAACTTACCCTTGCGGCGGCGACGCTTTTTTCTGCGGAAACTCCATCAATTTCTACACGTGCCCTCGCAGCACTGGCTGCACTTTGTTCTTTGTAAGATACATCCCCAGCTTGTACAGCTCTCATTTCAGCGCTATTCGCGATAGCTTTTTCCGCACTAAAACCATCTGTGACGACCTGAAAAAGAAAACAAGACTCGTTATCATAATTTAAACTTACTTAACAAATACAAGATTACTAGCTTTTATTTGATCACGTTTATTCAATTCCGATAGGAGAGTTCTTTCTGCGAAGTCTAATCGTATACATCATTACGGAAAATTTTTCTACAGTGTGTCATTCACAATTATATTTTAAAAAACAACAATTTTCAACATCATTAGCTTCAGCAGCATAATCTGTTGTTTAAATTGGCATCTTATACATTTCTTATGTAGATTTTAATTATTTTTTGTCAGACACTACGTCAGAAACTACGACACTACGTTTTTCTAAAAAAAAAACCGCATTAGGCAATTTGAAATTCCCGATAGGTTTTCTACTTAAAGTTACACGAAAATTCAAATTGGATAAATGAAAAGTTTGATTTCCATACAAATTAATAAACAAAGTATATAGTTTGTTTATAAAATAAATTGAAAGTGTATGTAAGTCATTCAGTTTGAAAATAAAAATTTTATATTTTAAATATTGGTAAGTTTTTCTTGCGTTGTTCTGAATTTTACAAATATAACATTACCGTCTACTGAATCAACGTTACAAAATACAATTTTCAATTTTTTAAATATTTTTTATAGCAAAAAATAACAAATGTTGTAATTCTAGGTTGCAAATTCAACTGTTTTGCAGAAAATGTCTTTCTGATTTCAAAATTCAACAATTTGGTTGACATTTTCTTTTCTTCCTTGATTGACAAATATTTTTGGTTGAATATTTAACCACTTTATTAAAAAATCATTGACTGAAAAATTTTTTTAGTTGGAGATTCAACCATTTTGTTAAAAATGAGTTTTTTTTTAAAATTAAATTGGTTAAGAGATTCTTCTCAATGGTTAATCGAATTGAAACTCAACATTTCTCTTCTTAAGTATCCATCGAATACAAATCAAAAATTAATTTTTAACATCAACCCCATAAGTCTGTTTTATAGGGTCCCGAAAACCCCCAAAAGTGAAAAATTGGGTTTCACGAGTTTTTAACGCTAATTATAATTTTTTTTCAATGTTTTAATACAAATTATTTCTAATGCATCAACAAGTATCACTATCTATATATAATCAAATGCTTACATAAATTGCGTAAACAATGTATTATTGTTTATAGCAATTTTCTCTTAGAATAGAGTTAAGAAGTCGCGGTATTTGTCAAATTTTTTAACTTTTTTTGTTAATTTAACGCCAGAAAGTTTCAGTTCTTTATAAAATTTTCCGCGTTTTGTCTACTTTTCAATTAGAGTTGCGGTTTTTCTGAAATATTCAGATTTTCTTTTACTTATTATTTAGGAACAAATAATAAATATTATTATATCAATTCGAACAAAAAGGCTCTGATTGACTACTTCAAGGAAAATTCTCATTTAATATGATCCATATAGAAAATTTGAAGAGTATTTTAAAAATCTGTTTTATTTCAGAAAAATATATTTACAAAGAAAGAGATCGTTTAAAAAATGCTTCTTTCCAATGTTTATTTCTTATTTTTTCATAAATAAAAAGCCAAAGCAAAGTCAAATTTTTCAGAAAAAACGCAACTTTCTATCAATTATCTAAGAGAAGATAGTTATAACAGGGTGTCTACTCAAATCCTGGAAAAAAATTCCTTGAAAATTCCATGTTTTTTTCCAGGTAGCTCAAGTTTTTCTCATGTATAATTTTTCATAGTATGGATCCATTCAAATATTTTGCATTTTTCAAAACAATCAACTCGAAATATGCATACAGTTTCGCCAGTTTATTATAAATGTTTTTTTTTCAGTTTTTAGGGATTCAATTAATATATTTATTTTAGAAAG
>JAUELO010000031.1:3377666-3393293 GCA_032357855.1 Amphibolips quercusostensackenii | reverse complement strand
CTCTATAATTTTGCCAAGTTTTATTAATGTCGAACAACCACTTGCAGATCCCAATATTTCTGACGTATACTGGCCCTAATTTTATTATTTTGTTAAATGTTCAACAATTTAGTTAGAAAGTCATTTTTTTTGGTTGAAAATGCATATATTTTGGTTTAAAAGCACAATGGTTTAGTTGAAATTCAACTGATTTTGGTTTTATATTAAATTTTGTTTGATTGAAATATTTAAATACAGTCGAACCTGAATAGTTGGCCACTGGCAGTTGCCTTCCGAGAATAGATGCCGCGCCGCGCACTAGGGCGAGAGGAGTCGCCGGCCCGAAAGGGAAGGTCGTTCGTGGTCAGCCAAGCGTGAAAACCGGGAGCGTAGCGATAAAGCGCTTGACCTTAACGGACCAGTAGTGAGGCTCCAAAGCCAACTGAAGCTGATCAGGCCGATCGAATTATTTCGTGCCATGAACCAGCAAACTAATTTTTTGCGATCGAATGTACCTTGGTAGTACCTCTTTGACCTTGACAACAGCGCCACCGGACACGCGAACTCTTGTTTATTTGAAGTTCATTCAAGTTCATCAAATTATTGAAGCAATTTTAATGAAAAAGAGAAGTGAATATCAATTCGTTTCAAAAAAAATGTTATACTACGGTTTAAAATTAATCATTCACTATAAAATTTATTGTTAATATTTAATTCAAATTCAAATTCATTGCCATAGTTCCAAATTGGTGGCGCTGTCTTAGCTATACCCAACCACCTATCTTCCATCTACGACGTTTTCTAACTTCAAACTGTCAAGTGCTGGCAAGTGTTTTGCAAGGTGTTTTGTTGCAAAATAGTGATGTGTTTTTGAATACTGCGATTTTTGAATGGTTTAAACACGCGAGAGACAGAGGTGATTCAGTATCCGAAACGATTATTTAAAAGAAAGCTCTCATATTATACGACACGCTGAACGGTCCACAAACGTTTGAAGTATATAAACATAAAAAACGTTTATTTTAACATGTAACAGCAAACTTTTTTCCTCATTTCCATTAAACATTTAGTTTACTTTTATCTCCGTATCAGAAAACAAGATTTTCAAAATAGTTTTTACTACGCAGAAAAATCCACCGGAAATGTTACGTTCATACGCCCCTGTCTGTTTTCGTTCGGTGGACCTCTATTGGCCACCGTCTGTCACGAAACCAGCGAGAAATTCATGTTCGACGGTATTAAATATTAAATTTTTTTTGAGAATTTATCTTTTTTGGTTGAATGTTTTAAAATGAATTCAACTAGTTTTTGGTTAAAAATCACAATCTTTTTTGGTTGAAAATTCAACTTATTGGTTGAAAATTAAATTTGATGTCGATTCTTTTTTGGCTACTGGTCTTAAATCAATATTTAATTATTAATATATAAGTTTCAAGCAAGAAGTTGAATTTTTAGCCAAAAAGGTTTCAAAATTGAAATCAGAACAGTTAAATATGTGTAAAAAAAAGACGACTTGGCAATAAAATAGTTGATTTTTCAATCAAAAAGGATTTTCTAATAGAGAAAGAAAAAAATGTAAAACAAATTATTTAATTTTCAATGAAATAGTTGAATCCTCAACTAAATAGGTTAATTTTCAAACTGCATTTTTTACAAAAAAAAAAAATGAAATTTATGAAAATCAATATTTAAATATTGATATAAGACCAGCAGACAAAAATGAACTAGCATCAAATATAATTACTTACATAAATCTGGTAAACATCATAAGAACAAATATACGTAAATTAGACTTGGTTACCAGTTAAAATATTTTGTTTACAATTAATTTTTTTGGTTGAAAATTCATAATCTTAGTTGTAAATTTATCTCTTTTGTTTAAAATCAGTCTTTTTGGTATAAAATTAATTTTCTTGGATGAAAATTCAGGTTTTATATTGAAAATTCAATTATTATGCTGAAAATTCGTATTTCTGAACGAATTAAACTTTTTTTGTCCTAAAATAAAAATCCATTTTTGTTAAAATATTAACTACAACATGTTCCATAAAGAACTAATCTTTTTCTAAAAGTTGAACTAATTTATTAAAAATTCATTTTCTATCGTTGGAGATACATCATTTTAGTTAAAAATTCATCTCTTTGATAGGAAATGTACTTATGTTGTTGAAAATTCGACTTTTTGATTTAAAAACTCAATCATTTTGGTAGAAAGTTCAACTGTATTGTTGAAAATGATATTTTTATTGAAAATTCAAATTTTCGGGGTGAAAACTTAACAGTGTAGTTTAATTTTTTTTCTTTCTGGACTGAAAAAACTTGTTTGGTTGGACCCTCAACTATTTTGTTAAGAAATCATCTTTTTTTACGTATTCAAAAGCTTTTTTAAATTAAAATAAACATATTTTTTGGTTAAAATATCAACTATTACATTTATCGTTAATTATTCATCCTGTTTGTTTGAAAATTTATTACTTGGTTAACAGTTGAACTTTTCAACTTTTAAACAGTTCAAAGATCATTTTTTTGGTTGAAGATTCACAATTTTAGTTAAAAATTCATATTTTTGGTAGAAAATTCAACAACTATTTTTGAAAATTCGTCTTTTTTGAATGAGTTAAACTGTTTTAATTTAAAATGAAAATATTTTTTGATTAAAATAGCAATTATTATATTTCTCGTTAAGAATTCATCTTTTTTTATAGAAAAGTCACTACTTGTTTAAAAATTTGAACTACTTCGTTAAAAATTCATTTTTTTTTGTTTGTTAATGATTCATTATTTCAATTGAAAAACCTTTTTTTTTTGTTCAAAATTGAACTATTTTGTTAAAAATTATTTTGTTGTTCTTCAAAATTCGTCTTTTGTAGCATAATGTCAATATTCTTGGTAACTAATTTATCTTTTTCTAATTCTCACTATCCTAATATCCAGAGTCAGAATTATAATTCTTTTGAAAAATTCCTTATTCCAGACATGACCAATAATTTTTTTTTTCAAAAATTCTCTTTTTTAATTCCCAATTAGTACATATAATTGCTTCGAAAAATTCCTGTTCCAGCTCAAAATTATAATTTTTCTCGAAAATTCACTGTTCCAAGTCAAAATTATTCTTCACTGTACTTAAATTCCCTAAACCAACTTAAAATTACCATTCTTTTCAAAAATTTCCTGTTTAAAGTCAGAACTATAATAATTCTTCTAGAAAATTCTCTCTCAAAATTTAGGATGACAGATATGCCTTTCAAAATCCCCTGTGTCAAATCATAATCACAGTTTTTATATGCTTGTTTTCAAACGTAAATATTCCTCTCTTTGATTTAGAAAAATGTATATTTACAATTCCAGATAAATAGTAATTTACGAGTTTGCGTTTACAGCGGATCTTAAGATTTCAAAGACTCTAAAGATGTTAAAATATCACTTATATTATTGTTACTGAATTAAATTCCCGGTCATTTTCCGATGGATAAAATTCCCGGACAAAAACCTAATTTCCTCAAAAATGTATAGAATTTGTATATTCACTCTTGTTGATAGTAAATTTCTATTATAGAATGTATTTCTTTCGTTTTTTAATTGTCATGAACAAATTATATACTTTTGAACTTAGAACATAGAATTTTGAACATAGAACGTTTTTTTATGAAATAATTTCTTTATGTATCAAAAATAATATTTTCACAGTGTAGATTATCATTCAATAACAATTGCCATTATTATAAGTTTATAACCAAATGTTATGAACAGATTTGATTATTTCATATTTTTGAAAGAGGAAAAATTTTATTTTCTGCGGCATTATTTGTTTTCATCTCCAGAATAATATCTTCACAGAAAATATTGACATTTAACAACAATGGTTATTGCTATAACCAAAACCACTTGTTTCAAATGTTTGAAGGTATAGAAAATTGTGCTTTTATGCGATTTCCGCATAACAATTGTCATTTTACAATATTTTTAAATATCTTGGCACAAGAGATTGCCATTTACCAACATATATGTAGTAATAATTGTCACTGTTTTGATCAATTCTTACTGAAAAATCCAATTTGATTGCATAATGAAGACTTAAAACAAATTATTTTCCACTTAATGGCCTATAATTTGTCCTATGACACGTTTTTGATTAGTTAAAATGAACAACAAATTTTTAAACAATTTTTTTTACCATAGTACTTAGGCTCTTTTGTTTACAGGGCAAACTTTGAGAAACATTTTTTCTAAAAGTAATAACTTTTTCTACTTTTATTATAAATCTATAAATTGAGGTTTTCGTTTATAATTTTTCATAGTCAATGATGTTTATAAATTACAACACTGTCTATATAACTGACAAGTCATTGACAAATTCATATCTTTCGTTATCACTTATCATAAAGATAATCGACATGCTTAAAGAGGATATCTAAATTATTTTAATCGCCGGCACTTAAAAAAAAAAAGAATTCCAAAAGTAACAATCTGACTTCCACGAAAGATTTGTTATGGAAAATATCTTTTCAATAACAATAAAGAAAATGTTTAAAATCTCAGGAATATTTCAACAGAGGGTCGATTCTAATTGAATTTCTACCAACAGATTTTGTTCAGTGATGCATAAAAAATTGCCACATGATAATAATTTATTAGTAAAGATAATATACTAAAAGGAATTTCTTAAATCAACCAGATGGTCTGCCTTACTCGTATGTAACCTACAAGTGAGCTTTTTGTTACATGAATGCTCTCACACGTTGACATACCTACGTAAGATTACACAAGTTGCCTTTGTTTGCACGAATAAACCGAAGAGTGCTCTTATCCGCACGTCTCGCTACGACTGATCGCAAATAATGACTAACATTCTTATACTTAACTTTTGCCTTCAATGCGAGTAAATTTTATTACCGAAACGATGATTAGATTCTTTAGAAACCTTCATAAATACGTTTTTTCCTTTTTTTCATTCAATTTAGAAACAGAAAAAAAGTCTAGGGAACCAGAACGAGTTGATTAAGTTCGCACTGGTAAACCAGTAAGAACTAAATAATTGGAAAAAGTGACTGAACTTTACAGCAAAAGGTCTATAGTATTTATTAGGAGTAGAAATATGATAAACGAGTTTAGTAATCACCTTTTTACCACTTCCTTGCTATTTTTGAATTGAAATGGAAAAATTGGAAAACGTGTTTTTCATTTGTCGATAAAATTTTATCCGCTCACAGATTATTATTGTTTAAAAACTTTATGATAATTAATTATCTTAATTTTCATCAAAAATATATGTTACGATTTTGATGAGAAATGTTAGAAGTGTTAGAAGATAAATTGAAAATTTTTTAACAATGTATAAAGTTATCAAACACGTGCTAATAGAAAATGTTTTTGAAAACATTGAATTTACAATAAAATACATAAATTCTCAACAAATAGTTGACTTTCAAACTAAGAAGGATCAATTTTCAAACAATAATGTGAGTTAAACTTTAAGTCAAAAAATTAATTTTTAACAGAAAAAAAGTAATTTCCAACAAAATAGATTACTTTTAACCAAAAAGATAAATTTTGAACTGATATTATAAATTTTTAACTAAAATAGTTAAGTTCTTAGTTAAAGACTTAATTTTCAACCAAAATAGTTAATTCCCAACCGAAAAAGATAAATGTGATAATTGATTTTACAAGCAAAAAAGATTTTAATTTAAAATCAGAAACAGTGGAATTCAGTAAATAAAATTTTTTTTCAACCAAATAATTGTATTTGCAGCTGAAAAAAAAATTCCAACAAAAACTGGAATAGTTAAATTTTTAGTTAAAAAAGAAATTCAACAAAATAGTTAAATTTTTAACGAAAGAGATGAATTTTCAACTAAAATGATGAATCTTAGACCAAAAAATAAATTTCCAACAAAAGAGTTTAACTTTTAAACAAGCAGTTT
Source organism: Amphibolips quercusostensackenii (assembly GCA_032357855.1). Taxonomy (NCBI): domain Eukaryota; kingdom Metazoa; phylum Arthropoda; class Insecta; order Hymenoptera; family Cynipidae; genus Amphibolips; species Amphibolips quercusostensackenii. The sequence goes on along the minus strand of JAUELO010000031.1, from coordinate 3,387,390 downwards.
AATATTCAACCAAAAATATTAATTTTCTACTAAAGCAGACGAATCTTTTTAACAAAATACATGAATTTTCAATTAAAAAAGAGGAATTTTTAATCGAATAGTTGAATCTTCAAATAAAAAACATAGATTTTTACCCAAAACTTGAATTATTAAATTTTCAGTTCAAAAAAATTTGCTTTCAACAAAAAAATCCACGAATTTTAAACAAAATAGTTAAGTTTTCAATATAAAAAACATAAATGTTCATCCAATTAGCTCAAGTTTTACCTGAAAAAAGATAGATTTTTCAAAAAGGAAACAGTTACTTTTTCAGTGAAAAAATTAATGTCAAAATAAAATTTAACAAAATAGTTAAATTTTCAACGAAAGAGATGGATTTTCAACTAAAATGAGAAATCTTCAACCAAAAAAGATCAATTCTCAGTGAAAAATATAGTAGTTGATATTTCAACCAAAGAGGATTTTAATGTTAAATCAAAAATCGTCGAATTCAGCAAAAAATACAAATTTTCAACAAAACCTGAATTATTTTCAACGAAAAAGTTGCACTTTGAACCGAAAAGGATGAAATTTCTAACAAGAGAGATAAATTTTCAAACCAGAAAGACGAATTTTCAATAAAAGAGCTGCATCTTTAAACAAGAAAGATTCTTTAGTCAAGAGAGAGAGAAAAAATGTTAACCAAAATTTTGAATTCTCAAGACAAAAGGGGATGATTTTCTAACAAAATTATGCAATTCTGAACGAAATAGTAAAACTTTCAACCCAATAATAAAATTTCAAACCAAGAACGATGAATTCTCAATCCAAAATATTTGGATTTTCAACAAAAGAGATAAATTTGCAACTATAGAACTCCAGGGTGAAGACAAATTTAGATTTTCCAACTTTCGAAAACTAGCCGCGACAATTTAACTATTAAAAATGAAAAAGTATTTACAAAAACAATCAAATTTACTGATTGCTGTAAAAAATACTTGTAGACCATATTTCGGAAGTTACTTGAAAAGTAACGATTTTTATAGTTACTGTCTCTGAAAAAATGTAACTAGTTACCAATTCGCTACTTATTTACAAAAGTAATTTTGTTACCGCTATCGTTACAAAAAAGTAATTAGTCACAGTACTAATCAAAAGAAATTAATTACCATGTCCAATTCATTGTATATTTTTTCCATATGAAAAAATTCAACTATACTCCTTTGTAAACTATCCGCAACAAAATGATATTTATTATTTAAATTAATAAATCGAGGTGTCTAAATAACAAGGTTCTACCTCGCTACGTTCATATTAAAATGTTCTATCTCGGGAGTTCGAATGACAAGGTCCTATCTCGGTGGCAAAATCTGGAAGCTTGCAAATTGGCATGTAAATTGTATGGCACAACGGCAACCTCTCCAAGATAGAACCTTTCTATTTGCAAGTTCCAAGATAGACCCTTACAATTTGCAAGCTGCAAGATAGAACCGTTCTATTTGAAAATTTCAAGATAGAACCTTACAATTTGCACGCTACGAGATAGAACCTTTCAAAATTTTGTTTAAAAAAATGTATTAAATATAATTGGAGTTGTTATCCTATGCACTTTTGCAACTTGTGCTGATTTCTCGAATCATTTTCACACGTTTGCCGTAATATGAATGCGAAGGAGCAGAAAAGAAATTAAAGTCGTATTTCTATTGGGTTCTTAACATCCAGGTGCAAGATGGAATTCGAATAAAAAGCTGATAAGTCCTGTATATATTGTATGGTTACACGTGCACAACATACATACTGTGACAACCAGAGATGTCTCCGAACAGGTCTTTGTTTCTGGTTGCAGTTTGACGCCTACTATTGAAAATATTTTTTTCTGGATGAAACAGAATTTGCTTAAAGTCTATTGATTCCCCATCACTCTCTTTTCTTATGGCAGACTAGAAGTTAAAAGTCGACTCATATTTCAATTTTGTCGTGAGGATTTAATACCTAAATTATTAATTTTTGTATCTAGGAGAACACTTATCATTGGTCATTTACAATAAATCATTAAATTACATTAAATTAAATTACAATAAAAGACAAGCATGTGAGAGTTGCAATTCGTTGTAAAAAGATTAAATCAGTAATATTTGATTAAACTGTCCGCATTATAATAAAAACAATGTAGTTTATAGTAGAATGTTCTAATTATTTTAAGAAACATCGTTTGAATTTTTTTTAAATCTGCTACAAAAGTCTTTGAGAACTTTATAAATAAGAAATATTTGAACAGAAGTAATTTCGACATAAGGAAAACTCAAGTTTTAGTCCACTTCTGTTATAACAAAATATATTAAGCATTTTTTTATGTTAAAATTAAGACAACTTTTTAACAAGCGTTTTAGGATTGTTGCTTCCGGTTAGGATAGAGGTAAAAAATGTAATAGACTTTTTTGTAGATCATGAAAAAATCTTTAAAATGATCTCTTTTCGAACCCTTTATGACAAACAGTTTACCAGATATGAATTTGTTAATTAAGGATAACGTGTTTTCTAAAAAGCGCGAATTATGATCCATTTTTTCTTTAATTTGAGAATAATTATAACAGTTGGAAAGAACACCTTTTTTGCTCTCAACACTTTATTTTATTGTTCTAAACAATCTATTTAAACAAACACTCTAGTGTATCCGTTTTTTGTAGAAGAATAATTTTATACAAAAATGGTTGCGATTTATTATTGGAATAGTATTTGGTAACAAAAAATTGTCATGAAATGAAAAAATTTACACAATGTATAAAGTTATAAAACATTTTTGAATATATCAAGGTCAACGGTTAGACCAATAGACATAGCAGAGAAGTTAATATAAGAATGAGAGAATTTCCTCATAGGACGATTTTTCATGCAGTTATATCTAATTCTTTGAATTATTTCAAACGTAAAAATTGTTTGAGCAATTAAAAAATCATATTATTTTTCAAATAAAAAAAGATGAATTTGACAAAAAACAGTTAAACTTTCAACCAGAGATGAGTTTTTGGATACAATTATGAATCTTAAAAAAAAATTAAACAGAATGGTTTAACCTACAACCAAGTAGTTCAATTTTGAACCAAAAATATTGAAAAAAGTAGAATCCTGAGCTTGCAAAAAATTTAAACACACAATCTTTTATGAACGTAATAAAACAATATTTAATTTTAATTTGAAAAATTTCAATCTATTATCCTTGACAGTAGTCTAAAGTGCCTTTTATAGAAATTCCCCGACTTTTGCCAGATTTTTTTCAAAATCCCTGATTTTTCCTGACCGATTCAGAAATATTTCGGTTTTTAGCACTGGCAGTATTTAAGAAATATAATTTTGTCTTTCTCCATTATGTCGCGAAAATATTTGCTATAAACATAAAATATCGTTAGATGATAACAAAAAAAGACCTGCAAAAGCTTATTAGTAAAGGCTTAATACCTTTGAAAAACCATTACTTTGATAATGATTTAATAAACTAGACGAATGCACCCAGAAGAATCTTTATTATCTTTCTCATTAATTAAGTGCATTTTGACCGAAATAAGCGAGAAGGACAAAATGTTATTTCCTAAATACTGCCAGAGTTACCAGCTTAAATCCGGGTAGTAAAAATTAATTTCTCAATAGGCATGCACTTGTCTCTTTTTCTGAAGAGCACCTTCTTGGCTATTTCCCTGAAGCGGTACCTATTTCTGTATAGGCACGTGCTTCTCACTTTCCTACTTTTTTTCTGAATAGGCATTACATTGCGGTAACCCGACGACATGGCTTTTTTCATATAATTTGCCTAGACTATTAATATAGTTTTAAAAAATTTTAAATGTTTAATTTCTCCCTGAAGCGGCACCTTCTTTCTGAATAGGCACGTCCTTCTCAGCTTCCTACTTTTTTCTGAATAGGCATTATATTGCGGTAATCCAACGACATAGCTGTTTTTCATCTAATTTGCCTAGAATTTTAATATAGTTTTTGGAAAATTCAAATTGTTTCATTTTAACGAAGAATTTACACAAAAGTATCTACAGTAAAGAGTTTTGAGAACGAATTTTTATTTTTGATTATAACAAGACTGAAGGCACGATTTTAAAGATGGCAAAACCACTCTCAATCATTTTTCGTTTTTTCATCATGGGTCATTGACCAATGAAGATCACAGTTCCGTTCTTCACATGCCTGAACTATCAGTAAACCGTTTTATTCATGGCCTCGCTGGCGCGCCTTTATCTCTAATTTTCTCTTAAGTTTATCTCTCCTCTTGACGTGCTACTGGGTACACGTCAGTTTCACTGACTCCTATCTATTCGTCCTTTTTCTTATTATTTAAAAAATTTTCAAAATTTTAAAACCTCTTTAAATCAATCTTTTCAAAGGAAAAGAAAATCAGTTCTTGGTTATTGCTTTCGAGGTCAGCTGGGTTATGGGCAACCAAAATTCCAGAGCTTATGCTTCGCTTTCACTCATCTTTGTTTCTTTCTTGTCCAAACTACTTTTTGTCTTCCAACTCAACCTCTGGTTCGACGACATTCCTACTTAATACTTATGCCTCATATCTTGAGGAAATAATTTTTCAATTTAGAAAAATTAAATAACCGGTAAAATGAAAATTTTTATTTGTTAGCTCTCCAGATAGAATTATTAGACCAATAACTTGTCGATGTTTAAAAATTAAATTTTTTTTTCAAAGTTTATAGGAATTATTTGCTATGCTGCGTACTAATTATACTTTTAATACAAACTATATATTTGTAAAATATACACATGTGTTTAAAGCGACTAGAACTAAATTTTACTTTACAATTTACAGTGAATAATTTAAAATGCACAATTTGCAATTTAAATTATTGTATAATGCAAATAAAAATTACGACTTAATTTAAATTACAACTAGAAATATTTGACAGCACTGTTTATTTTTCCCCCTATTTGTTTCAAATTTCTGTTTGTGTACGGAAGGCATGCTACCAGTTTCATGGGGACTTAACCAAATTTACCGTATTGCAAAAGATTCGAATTTAAGCAAAAGAAGAGTCTTATTTTTTCATAATGCTTATATTATAATTTGCTAGTGCGAACGTATTAAAAAAGTACCAAAATTGGTATTCAATTCGTTTTTTGAATACAAAAATATTTTGTATCATATTACATTTATTTCACAACTTATGTATAGTAAGGCAACTTAAAAACTGGATTTAGAATATCCACCTGCTCTCTTTAGGTTTCTCTTCTCTTCTACGAACTTGTAGATAAGAATTCACGATATTCCTTTCGACCATAAATCAATCAAGGACTGTCATAAGCTCCTTTGAAACTCAATGCTGTGTGCAAAATGTAATTCAAAGCATATAATATAAAGCACTCAAAGAACGCAACTGTACCGGAAATAACAAGCCTTTACTTTGCGTGGGGTGTATGTCCGAGGTTTTCTGACCTTCAGGTTGCTTTTATGAAAACCCACGTATCCAAAAATTGTATTAATATTCACCTGTCTATATTTTTTAATCGGGAAATTCAAGGTTTAAAGATAAAAATATTTGCCTGATTGCCTAATAATGCCGAATTTAAGCTAAAAATTGACTGAAAGTGACTATACTGTTCACACACATATATATGAACTTTCAAAAATTATAAATCTTTAACCAAAAAAATTAGTTTTTGACAAAGAAGTTCAACTTTCAACCAGGCAGTTGATTTTCCAATAGAAAAGATGAATTTCAAATAAAAAAGATAAAATTTTAACCAAAAATATTTATTCTTAACCAAGAAGATAAATTTTCTAAAAAAAAAGAATTTTAAACAAAATACATAAATCTTCAATAAAAAGCTAAATTTTAAACAAAAATGGAATAGTTAAATTTTCAGTTAAAGACATTAGTTTTTAAAAACACAGAAAAGAATTTTTAACAAAATTGATGAACCTTCAACCCAAAAACTTAAGTTTTTAACAGAGCAGTTCAAGTTTCAACCAAGCAGTTGGATTTTCAACAAAAAAGATGGATTCTCGATGAAATATTTAATATTTCAAACAAAAAAGAGTAATGTCCAACAAAACAGTTGAATCCTCAACCAAAACAGATTATCGATCTTCAACCAAAAAGATAAATTTTTTACCAAAAAAGATGCATTTGCAACTAAAGGGATGAATTTTCACCCAAGAAGATTAATTTTGTACTAAAAAATACGAATTTTTGAAAAAATGCATGAATTCTTAACCAAATAGTTGAATTTTTGTTTACAAAATCTAAATTTCAAACAAAAAATGGAATAGTTAAATTTCCAGTTAAAGCCATTAGCTTTTAACAACCAGAAAAAAAATTATCAACGAAATATTTAAATTTTCAGACAAAGAGATGAATTTTAACTGAACTGATGAATCTTCGAGCAAAAAACTTACTTCTTAACAAAGTAGTTCAACTTTCAATACAGAAGTTGAATTTTCAACAAAAAAGATAAATTCTAGATGAAAAATGTAAAAGTAAAAATTTAAATCAAAAACGAATTACATTTTCAATAAAAAACAGTTTAATTCAACCAGAAAGTATTATTAATTATGAACCAAAAGGTTGCACAAAAGTTTATTTTCGACTGAGAAAGCTAAATTTTTAAGCAAAGAATTGAATTTTCAACCAAAAAAGGTTGATTTGCTACCAAAAGAGATATATTGAGTTGAATGAAGTTTTAACAAAAAACTTGAGTTTACAAGCTAAAAAGTGTAATTGTTTCATGAAAAGACTTCAATCTCAAAAAGATCTTGACTCTTAACTCTAAAAAGATCAATTTTCAACAAAAAAATCAATTTACAACCAACAATAAGGTGACTTATTAATCAAATATCTGGATTGAAAAAAATGAATAATTTTCAACCAAAAAAGTTGCATTTAGAACCAAACAGTTGCGTTTTCAAATAAACCAAAGAGACGAATTTTCAACAGGAAAGTTAATTTTCAATAACAAAAATCTTTACTACCATAAAGATGAATTTCTATTCAAAAATACGAATTTTCAACAATACTGTTGGATTTTCGGCCAAAAAATATGTTTTTTTAACAAAGCAGTTGAATTTTCTACAAAATAATAAAATTCGCAACCAAATAATACAATTTTTAACCAAAAAAGATTAATTATGAACTGAAAAAATAATATTAGACTTTTCAACCAAAAAGAATTAACTTGCAAACAAAAATAGATGTCCTTATTGGGTTCTATTCATTTAGTTTGCATTTAAGCAAAAAAAGCAAGAGAAGGGAAAAGTTGCTTGAAAAAAAGGAGAAAAAGAGAAATGCCTTAAAAAAGCGGAAAAGAGGAGAATGAGGGAAAGAGTGTCAAGTTTTCATACTACAGAGTACTGTAGATATCATTACATAGATTAAATAAATGTTCTTCTTTTTGAAAATAAAATAAAAAATGAGATCGATTTAAGTGACTTAAGTCCCCTTTGTCTTATACAAATGCCTATAGTGACTTTTTCTTCAAAAAGATACTATAAAGTGACATGAAAAAAAGTGACTTCAGTGATTTCAGTGACTGTATATCAATCCTAACTATTAACTAAAATAGCTAATATTGATTAAATAATATCAGATAAGGAAAATAAATATCGGTGTTTTAATGAATAAAATGTATAGGAAAGGTTATTATTATTATTATTATTATTATTATTATTATTATTAGGCTGTTTCATTTAAGTCCCGTAGCACTGCGGTTAAAAGCCTATTGTACTATGCCTTTTATTTTAAAACGCCGGTGAAACAGAGGTCTATACAAGGGTCAACTTCGCCTACGAAAATTTTTCTTTTACTAAGGTGGACTTAGAATCACTGTATGAAACAGATAAACAGAGGAATCATTTTTCTTGCAGCTCATTTGTCATACACTTGAAATAAGATTTTTTTCTGAAAAAGAGAATACTTCAAGTGTGAAACTGTAACATGAACATAGTTGCATTCTTATTCTTTGCTGTTTCATTTTTTCTATAACTCAAAACAACACCAAATCAGCGTACTTTTGAGGATCGGCGTTGTTCTGTGCATTTGCCTGCGCATTTTGGCAGGGGAGAGGAAAACTGCAGAAAACAACCTCCCGACTTCAGCCGGATTTTCTACAGTCGAGTTTAAACGCAGACATTCGAGCCTATCCATTTAATGCACACAATCATCCTTGGCGTCAAACCTCCTGCTTGTCATGAGATAAAACGCAGCGAATACAAAACCTGATCGTACGTCGCAGATGGTCACCCATCCTAGTGCTATCCGCGCTCGAACTAACTTGACATCTGGACTCATCCTTATGACATTCTCACCCCCTTTTATACTAATGGTCAGTAAACTTGTTAGCAAAACTATTAAACTTCTTGCAAAATACAGAAATATTAAAAATGTAAAAATGATCTCTGGAATGTAACTTTAATTACGACGAAATAAATTTTTCAGTTCCAAGAAGTGCAATAGAAAAGCGCCAATGACAGTTTTTGTTTTTATGCACTTAAGTAAATCTTATGCAAGAAATATTTACGTTCGATCGTTAAAATGTCGCTGATGGCGAAGATGGGACGCAAACCCGGATTTCGAGTGATTTACACGAAAAAGCCAGTTGTTATTTAGGTCGAACCGTTGCAGTAATTATTGCAATGTTTTAAGACCCTGTAAGTGAGATAATATCTTTATGCTTCCCGCGTGAATGAAATTTCCTGTACCCATGGCATTGAAGTTTACTTTTCTCCACAGCCCACAAGATTTATATTTTTAAAAGAAGGCCATCCAAATTATGATAATAATCTTATCACAATTACACAGCAGAAGAGAGAATGTTTTTTTTACTCGTGAAAGGATGTTGCGTCATATATTTCAATTAACTAATTTACGTATTTAAATTGAAACATGTTTAGGATATTCCTTTACACAAAGACAAAGAAGTTTCTTTTGGGATACCTTGAAAAATAGTTGCTTTAGGAATGAATGTTCTGAAAAAGAATCACAAATCTTCATAAAAAAACATCTATCTTGTATGGAACATTTTTCTCTTAACCCAAGATATTTGAAAAACCATAGAAAAAAAATCATTTAAAGGTTTCGAAAATAGTTTACAAATAAATTATTTTATTCATTTTATTTAAGAAATCCAACATTAATCAATATGAATTCGTTGGGTTTTAAGAAGAATGTACAAAAAGATGTATTTTTTTAAGATCTACAACTTTTCTTCAGAACAATTACTACATTTTTCGTTAAGAATTAATCTTGTTTGCAACGAAAATTTCATTGGTTGGTTGAAATTTAAAATCTTTTGATGAAAATTAATTTTTTGGTAGAAGACTTATCATTTTGATTTAAAATTCATCTCTTTGATTTAAAAATTAGTTATTTTGTTGAAAATTCGTTTTTTTTTTTGACTGAAAATAAATTTCTCTGACTGAAGATTGAACTATTTCAGTTTGAACATGAACTGTTTTGTTGAAATTTTTTAAAACTAAAAATGTAACTACTCCAGTTGAATATTCCCCCATATTAGTTAAAAATTCATTTCTTTGGTTAAACATTAATTTCTAAAAATAAAAATTCCACCACTCAATTTCTGGTTAAAGAATGAACTATTTTAGTTAAAAATTCGTATTTTCTGGTAGAAATTAATCATCTTGATTGAAAATTTATCTTTTCGGTTGAAAATTCAATTATTGTAGTTAACGATTCATCATTTTAGTCAAAATTCTTTTTTTTTTGGTTTAAAGTAAAAC
>JAUELO010000031.1:3226848-3240470 GCA_032357855.1 Amphibolips quercusostensackenii | reverse complement strand
CATGGTTAAAAAGATTTGAATCTGTACCTAAATACATACATAAAATTTGTACCTACATAGCAAAAAATGATTTAAATATTTTTTGCTATGTAGGCACAAATCCACTTGCTTCAAATCATCTTTTAAAAATAATTCATACACCAGAAATTAATTTGATTGTCAAATAAAGAGCAATATCTCACTTTAAAATATTTTCTTGTAATTCAAGGTCAATAAAAATTATTTTAATGTCAACATTCCGTATACATTATTATTATAATATATTGCAAATATATTCCCATTAATGTATATCACACATTAAATGGTCAAATAGTCGAGAAATTTATCGGGACAAAGAAAATATCGAAAAAGTCGACTTTTTTCGATTTTTGAAAACTTCAAAGTCAATTAAGGAGTAAAAATATTTTAATAAAATTATCGCTATACAGGTATAAATCGACTATCGGATTATTTGTGGATTTATTTTTCAACATTTCAAATTTAAAATATAAAACAACTTCAAGTAATGAGAAGCCAATCATGTTTTCAACAACAATGATTGCGAGATTTTCGAGACATATAGTTGAAACACTTTTTTAACCCTCTCGACGTACACTAGTGTGAATCTGCACCAGCAAAATTTTCAAGTTGATGTCATTTTCCGGTTTCACTTTTCTGAGGTATACCCCCACTACAACAAATATGCGGTAGCTCTTTAGCATCTATTGTCGTTGAGTCAGCGTTCATTTGTGGCTTGGCTGCCGAAGTATCAGGTACTAAACTTCGAGTGAGTGCATATTTGCACAAGTGTTCCTTGTGTGTGTGCAGCATCGCTGCCGACTCCGAAATATAAAAGAAGTGAATTTTGCTGTTGGACACTTTGATTTCTATTGGAAGTAAGTAAATTTAATCTTTCATACAATAATTATAAATTTTAATATATTTATTGAAATAAATTGCAAAGAAAACATTTTTTTGCATTTAATTGACACCATAAATAAATTTGATTTTACTAAAATTTGTGTGCATTTTCGTAATTCACTTCTAATAATAATCAATTTACAATAATTATTTAATAAATTATGTTTCAGAATGAGTGCCCCGGTTTATAACCTCCGAAGTGCGAAAGTTGTGGCAGCGTCTCTGTCGGATGAGGTCGCATGAGGTGCCCGAACTGCATGCGCAGAATGTGTGACGACCATCGTGCACTTGTATGCATTAAATGCGAGCGTTTTGCCGAGAACTAAGTATTTCCTTGTATTTTTTAAGTATTGACATAATTTTTATGATAAATGAATGGTTTTATGGTATTTTCTTGTTATTTAATACATTTACTATTACTTGTCTACTCTGAAAGCACGAAATTTCTCTCTTTGGAAATAAAGTCACTTCGGGGGCATAGGAAAACTACTTAGTATAATTATATTACTTTTTTTATCTTTAAAAAAAATTTTTTAGCTAATAAATCGCGTTAGTTTCATTAAATTTCATTAAAATGCAAAAAATACGATTTTCCAAAAAAAAAAATTATTTTTTTAAAAACCTACTTTGTTTAAAACAATTTTTTAAAGACAAAATGTATTTTTTTGTTAATGTCAATTGCAGCATTGTATTATGCGAAAAATTTTACACCAAAAGCATATGTCTTTCAAAATGCTTGAACATTTCTTCATCTTTAAATCAGCTGCTGAAATCGCGAAATCCAATTTTGCACCTGTGTACGGTACATGAGTGCTAAAATGAAGTGTACGGTGAGAGGGTTAAAATAGAAGAACATAAATAAACTCAAGAGAATTCAAAAAAATTTCAGGTAAATACAAGTGAATTTATGAGAATCCAAAAATATTCAAGGTGACTTTAAATTAATTCAAAATGATTTACCTAGGTTCGAAATAAGTTTAACTAAACTCCGTTTAACTTGAGTGAATTCGACTAAATTATACTAAATTAAACGAAATTTCATATAAAATAAACTAAATTCCAGAGAAATTAAACTAAAATTAAAATTAATTCAGGAGAATTCCAACAAATTTTAGAGAATTCAAGGAACTGAAAGGAGTTCAAGATAAATTCAAGTCATTTAAACTAAATAAAAATTAATTCGAAAATAAATCATTCGATTGAATCACAAGTGAATCCGAAACGATTGACGTGAATTTCATGTAAATTCAAGAGAACTCAAAATTAATTTCGGGTTGTAAGTCAAGTCAAGAGAATTAAAGTGGATGAAATGTTTTGGTAGACGAAGTGAATTAAATTTAAAAAAAAATAAATTCACTGAATTTTAAGTTAATTCGAGAAAAATTTAATCAGTTCAGTGTGGTGAACTCCAGTTCACTTCAAATAAAAAATTATCGATTATTTCGAATCCAAATTCGAAAATAAAGAATTTTATTCCTATCCACACACTATCAGATTCCATCTCTTTAAAATGACATAAATCTAAACTCGTTTCTTAAACTTAAAATAAAAATAGTTATGGTCATTGAAATTTAAGTACATTTTTTATACTCACATAGTAGATTAAACGATAAGTGGAAAGCGGACTCACCTGAAACAAAAGAATATTTTTGTTAGACATGAAAATGTGTCTATAAAAGAAACATGCAGACAATGCAGTTTTATATCAATTTAATAGTTCTTTGTAGCATCTGATTTAAATTTACAGTCCCAGTTTTTATCTCTTTATGCAAAATAGGGAGAAAAGTTCGGTAACCTTGTCCTTAACGACTAATTTCAAGGAGAATGAACTCCGTTTGTTTCTTCTTTTCAAATGGGCAGAACCATAACGAAGCGAAAAAGAACCCACGCATTACAGTCGTAAGTTAACACTTTCAAAAAATGTCGAAGCAGCACGTGCAAAACTGAAAGATGTTGAGAACCAGTTGGTCCAGGATTTAAAATATGCCATAATTTATGATATTTTGCAGCTACTGTATAACCCAAATAATATTGTCATTCCAATGCAACTAAATTCTACCTATAGTAGATTTTTCCATTCTCATCATCATAAGAAGGTATTGTTTTTATGTGAAAACTGACTTTTATGGATTTCTTAAAATCTACATGTTTTGAGATCCCCTGAATCTGAAAAAACCGGTTATGCGATGGTGTCTGTCTGTCGTTGTCCTCGTTGTCGTCTGTGTACCGGATAACTTTGAAAAGACTAATCGAATTGAATTGTACGTTGGCACACACTTTGAGGGACCAAAAAGAAAGATCAAGTTCGTTAACCAGCTATTTTGGATGAAAATTCAAAAAGTTAAAGCATTTTCAAAATTTTTTAGAACTTTTTTTCAAAATTTAAAGATTCTATGTACGGCTATTCGTAGCAATCAAAAACTTGAAAATGAAAAGACAAAACTTGTTTAACCAAAAATGATCTAAAAATTTGTTATAAACTCTTGTTATAAAAATATAATAAAAATAAAAAAATGTAATTTTTGGAAAAAGTACTCAAGATACAATAATATTTTATTTAACAAAATTTTTCGCCTGAATTATATCTGCAACTTTGCTTAGAACCACTTTAAGTTAAGATGCGTATTTTTAGTTTAAATCGTAAGAAATAACATTGCAAATAAACAAATGGAATTGTGAAAAAACGACACAAGTTGCAATAAAATGTTAAATAACAAATTTTTGTAATAGGATGCATGTTTCAATACCAATGCATATTATGAATTGTAATCATATAAATTTATTGAAATGATACATTGTTCAGTGTAGCTGAAAATAAAAGTTAATGCAAAATAAGACACAAATATTAAAGTAATAATGATAAATAAAATTTGTATTTTACTTTGCAATATCTGAAAAAGCAATCTTAGGCCGAGGTACAGAAAGAAATTTAACATACATTTGATATAATAGTATTAAACGTAATGTAGAAAATTTCGCACTTTAGACAAAATCGAGTGCGAAGCACTAGATACGTGATGAGAATGTGTTCTTCAAAGTCGAAGGAATTTTAACAACAGAGAATTCACAATCACCAAATTACAGTTGTCGATGCTTTGACCTTTAGTTTTAAAAGGTCTGTGCACAAAGGTGGGGGAAATACAAAGACCGAGCCTGTAGCGCGAGGCAAATACAGTATCGAGCGTGAAGCGCGACATAAATATATTATCGAGCACGAAGCGCAAGAAAAAAAGTCGCGCACCCTAGGCGCGCTCAAACCCGCGAGCGAAAGTGCCTGCGCAGCGAGCAGATTTTTTACAATTAATTTTAAAATAAAGTGTTCTTAAATATATCCAATTATTAAAAAGGCATGGCGCCATTTTTGATTAATATCTCGAAACTATCTTGAAACTATTGTTGTCGGGGAACCCGCGTTCATGATTGGATGAAGCTGTTGATTTTCCAATTTAATTATTAAAAAGAGCATAACGCCATTTATAATTAATATCTCAAAAGTATCTCAAAACTATCTCGAAACTATTTTTGTCGGGAAACCCGCGTTCATGATCGGATGAAGCTGTCGTTTTTTTGGCATTTAAAACGTAAAGTCTGAAAACTTCAGTTTAATGGGAATCGTAAGGTTAGCTTAATAATATACTCAATAATTCAATAATAATAATTAATGGAACAAAGGTCTCTAGCACTTTCCATTTATTAAAAAGTGCTTGGCGACATTTTCGATTAATATCTCGAAACTATTGCTGTTAAGAAATCTGCGTTCATGATTGGATGAAGCTGTTGATTTTCTAATCCAATTATTAAAAAGTACATAGCGCCATTTTCAATTGATATCGCGAAACTATTGTTGAGAGAAAACTCGCGTTTATGATTGAATGAAGCTATCGTTTCTGACATTTAAAACGAAAAGTCTGTAAACTCCAGGTTAATGAAAATTGTAAGGCCATATAAATAATATATTCAATAATTTAATAATAATAAAAATGATTAATGGAACAGAGTTCTCCATCACTTTGAAATTCAAAATTTAATGTTGTCAGTTCAAGAAACATAACACAGAATCCAATTAGTCAAAGTTACTTAAAAGACTTTTTTCAACTATAATTAAAAAAAAAGAATATCATATTCCCTTAAAAATATAAAACGTCCAATTTTTGATATTGCTGATAAATTTTGTGATGCTCGCTTGGTAATGAAAAATATGTTTTTTATAAACTCGTTTAAAGTTTAAAACTATATTCACAATACTTAAATTAACCTATAAAGTTTATGCACTACACAAATACACTGGCGATCCCATTTAAGAATCTCCTACTTAAGTCGTTCCTAGAATTTCAGCTTCGGCGGTTTCGTGATGAGAGCCACATTCAGCGGCCCTCATGCTGTTTGCAGCGAGAGAATGTTGCATTCGATTTAAGTGAAGACCATTGAAGACCATGCCCGAAACCGCACTTAAATGGGATTCCCAGTGTATGTTATTTACGTAAATATTTTAAATGTTGAATACGAAAAATTCTTAATCTTCTTATTAAAAAAGTCGTTTTAATTTTTAAAGATTTTTAAGAACTAGAAAGTTTCAGCTCAGAAACTTTTGGTAATAATTTTCAGATGTTAAAGAAATTTCTAAAAGTTTAAAGTAGATATTAGAAAAGACACTTTTTTCTCTGCTAATTTAATGGAAAAATTTGAAAATAATGGGAAAATTTTCTGTAAAACTTTCAAAATAACAAGGTTTTTAACTTATTTTAATGTTTTAGCTTCTCAAAAATTTAGGTTACTGGATAAACTATTACAAATTTTTCAAAGAAGTAATATATTAAACACTGAAACAATTATAAAATATTTAAATTTATATTTCTGCTCTAAGCGGAAATATATGAGCTTTTATAAGAAGATTTATTATTTTTTAATTAGAGAATTTTGAAAACATTTTCAATGGCAATCTTTTTTCTTAATCTAAATAATATTCCTAAAGGTTTAGAATTGTACATTTCTATTAATTCTTTATTTTGCATCTGTAAGAAAGACAAATTTTCGAAATATGTTTTAAATGTCCTATAAATTATCTTTAAAGTTTTTAGGTGATTTGAACATTTTTAATGTTGAAAATATAAAACGCATCCGCAAAAATGTAAAAGAGCAAAACCCTGAATCTTTTAATTGCTAAAGTTTTCGCAATTTTTTAGTTATAAGTATTTTAAACTTCTTAACATTTTCAAAAATTCAGAAAAATTTGTATCTATAATAATTGGCAAAATTTTATAATTTCAAAATTAGTCCTATAGAAATGAGTTTTGTCTTACATACACTACGTAATCGCTTCATTCAAAATTTTATAAAGGGCCAAAATAAAACGCTTTAATATAAATGTTTTTTATTTCTAAATATTTAAATTGTTTATCTAGAAAATTAATCATCTCTTCATTTTTTTTATTACTTTTTATTAACTGAACTTGTTTTATATCTTAAATTTCAAACTTTTAACATTTAATCTACAAAAAAGAAAAAAAAACTTTGAAATTAACAAATAAATTATTGAAAATATTGTACATGCTTTAAGCTACACGGTGAGCCTCGACCAACTTTAACTTAAACTTCTTACTCAATGACAATTTTTCGCAGAATTTAATTCTCTGATCTTGTCCGAATATTTTAAGTGAAAAATGAAAAAAATTGATCTGGCCCATTTTTTGAAAATTCAAATTTTGATTTTTAGAGATTTTTTTTCTTATAAAAAATTCTAATTATGTGTACACTGTAATACCTAAAATACGTTGCAGAAAAGTCCCTATAAGCGTTTGTATCAAACGAAAACTAGGTCATCGATAGAGGTTTTTGTAGCGCAAATAGAAGTCTTTTGTCCCTGAGGTTATTAAAAATTCTTACACAACAAAAACTTTTTGAAACAATTTTCAATAACCTCAGGGACAAAAAAATCCCTATTTGCTTTACAAAAACCTCTATAGAAGACCCAGTTTTCGTTTGACACAAAAGTTTACAGAAATTCTTATACTTGATATTTTATTTATAAAAAGGTCCACATAATTAGAATGTTTTTTCAGAAAAAAAATTCTCCAAAAATCAAAAATTCAATTTTCAAAAATAGGGCTCAATCGATTTTTTAAATTAGTTATTTAAAATTTTCGGGCAACATCAGAGAATTAAATCCTGCCATGGCGTTGAGTAAGAAGTTTAGGCTCAAGTTGGTTGCGTTAGTTTTTTTTTTCATCATAAATGAGTATTTTTAAACGAGAATCATCAACAAGGTTCTCAATTTTCTACAATTTTAGGCTATGTGTGCGTTTTGCGGCAGAAATCGGTATTTGTAACCAGAAATTATTAAATTTTAATGATAACATTTTTTTCAACAATTAACGTTTTTCGGTTTGTTACCGTTTTATAACAACAAAAGTCAATTTTAAACAAAGATTAACAGAATTTAAAGTTTCCTAAGGTTCCTAATTTTTAAATAATTTGTAATAAGAGTAGCGTTTTACACCAAAAATTGGGATTTTAAAAATAATTTTTGTATTATAAACTAATTAAAAATCATTAAAAAAAAGATTCTTAATTTTTAAATAATTTAAGGTTACGTTGGGGGTTTACATAGAAAATTTGTTTTTCCAAACAAAAATATTTATAATATGAACCAGATTTATAATCTTTTAACAATTTTGAATCATGTTAGTGTTTTCCTTGGAAATTATTGGTATTTTCCTTAAAAAATCATTAGATTAAATAAAATCTTTACACCTTTTCAATAACTTTAGCTTATATTGGTGTATTTCAATTAAAATTTGTATTTTTAAACTAAAAATATTAGATTTAAATTTACAAGCTTGAAAAATTTTGAAATGTGTTAGCGTTTTCAGTCGGAAATTGAAAATTTTATTAAGAAATCATGAAATTTCAAACAAGATTCCTGATTTTTTATCAATTTTAGGTTACGTTGGTGTTTTACATACATAATTGGCATGTTCAAACAAAAATATACATAATTTGAACAGGATTTGGAATATGTGTTTTTAATAAAAACAAGATTATATTTCAAACAAGACTCACAACTTATTAACATTTACAACTTTACAATTTTAGGTAATGTTCTCGTTTCCACCGGATATCGGTATTTTTAGTAAAAAATAATTAAGCTACAAAGAAAATTATTTTTTCAATGGAATTGTAGATTAAACTACACTCAAAAAAATGTTTGTTTCAATTACATTCTTTCTTTGATATAGAGTCAAAGAAATATTTTGCTAATTAAAACAAATATTTATTTGATTCAAGCACAATATTGTTTAAATAAAATAAATTTTATTTAAATCAAACAAATTTTATCTTTGATATAGGGTCAAAGAAATGTTTGTTTGATTCAAACATTTTTCTGATTGTAGCAGTTTTCATTGGAAATATGTATCTAGATTTCAAAGAAGATTTACAATTTATATTTGAAATAAAACTAGATCATAAAATTTTTGCAGATTATCATTTTATAGCGGAGATCGGTTCATTTATCAAAAAATTATTTGGGCTAGAAAAAAGATTTAAAAAAGTTTGATGTATGATTTTAATTTAAAAATTGCACGTGACGAAAAAAAAATAATCGCGTGATACGCGCGCGTGTTTGTTTTCTAAAGTATCTTTGTAAAAAGAATTTAAATTGCTTCATCTATCATGAAAGTCAAATACGATTTTGAATATTAATAAACTTGAATGAGAACAAATAAATATTATTTACTATAAAAGGAGTATATTAGAAAAAAGCAATTTTTCTATTTTCATCAAATTCGCTAATTGATTTTTTTTTTCAACCATCCTTCCTTAAAGTCATGAGGGACAATCTATCAAGATGATTAAATTGTAGATTATTGCACGCAGTAAAAATGTAAATCTGTATACGTATTGAGCAGTATTCCAGAATAAATAATTGGACAATTAAAAGTAAATCACTAGATGTTAAGACTGCAGGAAGAACGTAGAATTATTGCCCGAAGAAAAGGATGATGAATGCATATCTTGAAGCTTTAGAAAATACGTTTTTGTTCTGAGTAACTACGCCAAAGAGTAATGATCTGTAATTGTAAGGTTTTCTAAGTGAATACTAATGAAGAAGAATAGATAAAGAAGATGATTTTAAGGTAGTAATATTTAAGTCATTTAAATAGGTTAACATTTTTCTGGAAAAGGTGACTTTATGGCCAAAAAATTAATTAATTTAGTTCTTAAGATTTTTTCTTGACCCTTAACTTTTAATTATTATATTTATGATTTAAGTAATTATGTTTATAAAAAGGAAAAAGTTTTATGATGCAACTTCGGTAAATTTACAACCCCCAATATTATATGGTATGAAATTTTCAACAAAGAATATTTTATAAATGGAATAAAACAATTTTAAATTTGAATTAGAATTAAAAATTTGTATTTTCAGAACTGCCGTAGCCTGATTTACTTAACAAAATTGAATTTAAACAAAATTTAAGTAAATTGAGATTAATTCCAAAATATAAAAAAATTCATTGAAGCTTGTAAGTTTGAAATAAGCTTAGAAAAATGCAATCGAATTTAAATAAATTTGATGTAATGCCCAAGAATATTATATAAGATATTTCTAAAGATTTCACGGTATTTTATAATATTTCTGAGGATTTCAATGATTTTAAGAGATTTTAAAGCACGAAAGTGTGGTGAGGACTTTCATACGAATTATTTGCAAAAAATATTTAAAAATATCTTCAAACTTTTGAAACCCAACGAAATCACTCACTTCTTGTGAATGAATACTTTAAAATTCATGCTTAAAAATTCTTTGGAATTTTTCAATATACCCTAAAATATTTTAAATCCTCTGACAAATTATTGAAATATATTAAAAATTCCCTAAGATATTTCAAGTCTTTTAAAATCTTTTGAAATCCCTGATAATTTTTTAGAACTCTAGAAAATTCCTTGGGAATTTTTTTCAAATATGCTAAAATCTTTGAAATCAACTGAAAAGTCCTTGGAATCTTGTAAAATATCCTAAAATCTTTAAACTTTTTAAAAAATTTTGGATATACCTTGACATCTTTGAAAATCTACGAAATCCGTCAATTTCTGTTAACTAATTCATGACAATGTATCAAATTATCTTTAGTGACATAAAATACCTTAAAATAATTAAATATTCTCTAAAATCTTATAAAGTACCTTGGAATCTTTTAAAATATCTTAAAACCTTTTAAGTTCTACAAAATCGTAAGATATCCTTCAAAATTCTAGGAAATTCTTCAAAACACCATGAAAATTTGTTTAAAATCCCTTAAAATCATTCAAATTCTTGGAATTTCCTTGAAATCTTTTGACATCCCTTGAAACTTTTTAAAGCTCTTAAAAATTCTTTGGAAGTTCCAAAAATACACTAAGATCTTTAAAATTCTTTGGAAGACTTGCAAATTATTAAAATCTATTAAAAATTTTGTGGAAGTTTAAAAATTCACTAAATTATTGAAAATTCTTTGGTATACATACTTTCAACTTATTGAAATTTTTTTTAAATTCTTTAGAATCTTCTAAAATACCCCAGAATATTTCAAATTTTTTTAATGTTTTGAAATCCCTTGAAACTTCTTAAAGCTCTTGAAAATTCCTTGAAAATTTACAAAATACCGCAAAATCTTTAAGATCCTTTAAATTATTTAAATCTATTAAAAATTCCTCCAGATCCCTTAAAATACCTTTTCTTGAAATCCCTTGAAAATTGTTTAAGTTCTTGAAAGTTCCTCGGGAGTTTTTAAAATACCCTTAAACGTTTCAAATACTATAAGATCTTTAAAATCCTTAGAAACTTTTTAAAGTTCTTAAAAATTCCTTTAAATTTCTTGAATTACCCTAAAATCTTAAAAATCCTTTGAAATCCCTTCAAATCATTTAAATGTATTAAAAATTTCTTGGAATAATTAAAAATACCCAAGGGATAATTTATTAAAAAATGTGACTAAAGTGATCTTTCCATTTAAATAAGTGACTATAGTGACATTGGGCTTAGAAAGTTACTAAAAAGTGATTTGAGAACAGAAGTCACTACATAATACGATACTCCCTCTGACTTTTACCATTTTTTTTTTCAAAATCTGACCTGCCGCCACCGTGAACTGTTCAGAATGTGAAAAAATGTATATAAACAAATCCAAGAATTTTCTTTGGTGTAAATAATCTCTAAACAAATTTGCAATAAAGCATACAATATATTCTGAATATTATCCTTTTTTTTAACCAAAGACCATTTGCAAATCCTTTTAAGTTTCCTTTTACTTTTTGATTAAAAAGGGAACTTGTTTTTCCAAGAGAATTCATAATTTTATGTATGCAAATATAATTCCCTAATCTTAATTTTTATTCATGCATTTGATTCGCAAAGATTTATTCTGAGAAAAGAATCATAAATGGGAAGATATGCACTCGAAAAATCCGTTACGAGGTCGAGAGAACCCGATTGAGCCTTAATGATCATGTGCGTTAGTATCCTGTCTTTTTTCAATTGCTTTAATCTTTCAAGCTATGTACATCGTAGAATCGCAACGCGGTATAAAATCATTCTTCCATTTGTCTTCCTCACTTCGCAGACAGCTTTCATTGTGTGTATTAAATTATCTCAAAAAGGAAAAAATAGAAGCTACTTTATTTTGCGAAGCCCACGCGAGGAACTCGATCTTCTATTGTCAAATTAAGGTGAGAGATAAATGAATTTATGTCGATGTAAAAAAATAGTATTTTTGTGAGAGGTGTAGATATTTATTTAGAAGAAAGTTCTTGCAATTTTATATTTGAAATTTAAAAGGTTTTAATTTTTGTAAATTCGTCTTTTAGAGCTTTTTCAAATAAAAACATAGTGTAATTTTGCACTGAAGGCAATTTGGTACATTGTGTCAATATCTTTTTATAATATAGAGATAAAATAAAAATAAATAAGGATTTACATTCGTATTACATATGAATATGCGTATTCGATTTCTAGTAGTGTCAGCCTCACTTTAACAAAATCGAATCAATTTTGCCCCGATCTACTCCATTAAAGTCATATAAAAAAATGAGCGACCCTCGACTGTATTGTTCTATAGCACAACAGAAAAGAATTTAAGAGGATTCTGATAAAGATCAGATGGATATGTAAGGTTTCTGAATCCAATGATGCTTTACAAATTAACAGAGAAAAATTCAGTTGAATGTTATTGTAGGAAATACGATGAAAAATAACGTTTTTCAGTCTACTGTCCGGAAAAAGTGTACTTTTGGTTCCTAGAGCTAAAAATACACATTGGAAAGAATTGGATAAAAGTTTAGTATGTTCTACAACATTTTCGGAATTTACTGGGTTAGGAATTTTTAAATATCTAAAAATCTTGTTTATACAATCATTATACCAATTTCGTATGAAATCATGCAGACTGGTCCAGCCTGAAGTATCAGAATGATTTTGTATTTGGATATATCATTCTATGGTGACAATAAAGGAACATGTACTTCACAATTTGATCAACGAAATTGTTTGATATTGAATAATTTAAACTAAAATGTCATTATTCTTCGTATTGCATTCAATAGCGCTGAAAAAGATGTTGTACAACCATTGGTAAAACACGGTTTTACTAAAGTGTATAGGGTCGCCGATTTTTTAATCGGTGTGTGTGTGTGAGAAGTGGATAAAATGTGGAGAATATGTTCGAAAGTGGGTTAAATGGTTTTTGTTTTGATTTTAAATCTGAAATTTGATACTTCCGAGTGACTGACCTGTGAGATTTGTGATATGCATTTATATTTTTTTCTGAATTTTCCAGTGTTAAAAATGTTGCAGTTTAGTGCAGTGACGCCATTTCCTTACACTCTCGTGATCGCAAATTAACGTACATATGTTGTCAAAATTTTTGAGCATATGCAATCATGTCTAAGACATCCTTCTCTTCAAAAATAATAATGATCTTTTCAAACTTTATGGGTTTTACATTAAATTTCACGCCTCACAGCCGTGAGATGGGTATGTATATATATAGGTAAGAAAAGGACAATAGATAATAAAGTTGACCCTCTGACATGATTAAGGTAACATTTCCAAATAATCAAGCTAAAATTCCTGAAATAATTAGGTTTAAACTCCAAGACCGTAAGCTTGACACTTTGAGCTAGTGAAGCTGACCGACAAATTTTGACGCATTCCACGTATGGTACGCTACACCATCTAAGGGGGCTGTTAAATATAGTCAGTCTGAAACTCTGGATGTTCAGGCTAAGTAGCCATTTTTCTCCGTGTACATGAACTTAATTTGCATTTAATTTCTTTCTCAGAGGAGGAAGTCATAAAAAATTGCATACAAAAGGAGTGCGAGATTACATATGGCATTAATGTTCTAAAGCGGTCAAAATGAGCGGCGCGACTCAGTATTTCTAATATTAGGATCGCTGGTCTCTGAACGTGAATATAATGGTCGGAAACATCAATTGTCATTAAAGCGTCGGAAACGAGTACCTAGTTTGTAACTTGGCGAACTGCACGATGGCGTCCTTTTCTCTCTTTAACTTTCCGGGACACCTTAACCGCTAATATGCACCGAAATAACTATAACGGATAAGCGGGATAAGCGGGATAAGCGAGAGATCGTGGATTGGATAAGGTCAAGAAACAATGCACAGTTCGTCCCTGACACAGTCGGCCCTTTTATCGATGCGCCACACTGATATTACCAATTATT